>JAHWFP010251177.1:511-23688 GCA_023313725.1 Lithobius niger
ACCCGTTGAAAATAATGGCCTTGTCCCTGGAAGAGCTGTTTGAGAAAGCCTATCACTTTCAGCGATAAGGGAATCTCTTTGGCCGCTGAGGCTTTAGCGGCCAGGCAAAAAGAACCAAAGACTTTCTCCAGCGACGTCGTGTAGGTAGGCCGTTCTTGGATGCTCTTCATCGGCACACGTCGGGACGAAGATCATGAGTTAAGAGACCGCTCCGAGTCCGGTTTGATTCAGCACTCGGTATTATCCTACACCCAAACCCCTCTTTTCTGCACTGTAAAGGGTGGAGACTTACCTGCAGCATGAACAGGAACGGTAGTTCCTGAGAGGTTTCGGGCCGCATACTCCAATTCCGCAGAGAGTCGGCAGCGAAGTATTATGAATGTTGATGGAATAGGTGGTCCCTGTGGTGCAAGGATAACGACTTTGACCCATGCAACCCAACTGTTCAGATACTGGCTTCCTTCTTGGAAGATTTGTTCGAATGAGGACTTGGCCGCAGCTTCACAGGATACCGATCAGTCATTTATTCAGCCTTCAACTGTTTAGGCAAACAGAGCACGACAGACCACCCGGTGGTCCCTATAGAGCTGCCTACCCAAATGCCAGACCATGGACCCGATGCTTTCTTACAAAGTGGAATAACCCACTTGTGTTACAGGATTAGTCTCGTTCCCCGCACGACCCTATGTCTCAACCACCCCTCAGCCACGTTTCTCTGACGACGGTATTCCTGGTGGCGGTGACATCTGCAGCCAGGCAGAGTGGAGTCACAGCTTCCTCCCGGGACGGGAGATCCCTTCGGTTCAAAAGGGGGCAATCCTTCGTGGGCCTCTCCGGCCCTGTTCAGGGCGAAGAACCTGAAACCGGGCCAGTCGCACGAAACCTGTAATAATACATGGATTGGGGAATTAGCTGAAGGAGAGGAAGAAAGACTACAATTCCTGATCAAGGAACCGAGACACTATCTGGCAAAATCTAAAGTTCCACAAAAAAAAAAAGAACACAACATAAAGGTACAACAACCCCTCTCTACCCGGAGTAGTCTACCTCTACACGGACACAGTACGCGATTCTACCACCGCAAAAGATTGGGGATAAGACGAAGAGAGGTGGGTAGAAGGGCATACGATCTCAAACCCATCACGTAGACATACCCGAGCATGTGAGAGCGCTTGAAGCTGGAACGCTGGCTACCTCATGAGCCGACGGATGAGGCACACCACTAGATGAAGTAGTGGCAGCCTGCTCCGGAAAGCTTAGAACTACCTCCATAACCACTACCTCAGGGAAGAGTGGCTGCAAAGGAATGAAGAGGTACAAAAACATATTGTGGCAGGCCAGATATTCAAAGAGTGAGAGGAAAAGGAAAAGACACTCAATAAGGTGGATACCATCTACACTAAGTTACATTCGTAACAGTGTCGAAACATGAGAACCTTTTCTTGCAACAAATGGGAAATCATGCCCACCGTCCTGAGTGACAAAGTCAGCATGATAACTGAAGGTAAGTATTTTGCAGATAGTAAAAAACGAAAATTTTAATACATATTAAAATTAGTTTTTACTATCAAATAAATACTTACCTTTAGAAAAAAACCCAACCTGCCTCCCCGTTTCATGATTGCAAGAAAAGTTGTATTCTTAGCAAAAGTGATATGAGGGATAGAAGATGGCGGCCTGGCCTCTGCCTGTAGGCAGAGCAGCGCGCCAGGCGGGAGTTGCACGCAACTGAATTTTAGATTGAGGTTTAAAACGCGGTTTTAAAAGTTTTGGACAGAGGAAGCTTAAATAAAGTGATTTAAGCATGATAACTGAAGGAAGTATTTATTTGATAGTAAAAACTAATTTTAATGTGTATTAAAATTTTCGTTTTTCATAAGGATGTTGCTTAAAACGCAATGTAATGCTTACTGAAAACTTTAGAAAAAGCAATGAAAAGCAACTACTGGTTAATTAAAACTTGATGCCTATAACCTTCCCAAATGGCCTGCAGATCTTACCTCTGGTCCCTGATCATGGAGTAGGCATGCTCCGCTGAACACTAATAGTCACCCCTGTCTATCTGGCTAAGTTGTGAGACCAAGCGCCAAATCTGGCTTTGTTTTTAAATCTGGTCCGGCTCTGGATCTTTCCAAAAATTTGGGTCGTGTACTACTTTCCCCGCCTTCTCATTGGCTGAGCCATGCCTATTAACAAATTGGACAGGAAAGGTGTCTAGTGTCCGGCTTGCAAAAATTAATAAAACAAACAAGTGGTTTCGGGGCTATAAGGTTTTTAGCAATAATTATGATAGTAGCAGACTGTTTGAATTTAATTAGTGCTATTCAACCAAGCCAAGCCAGTTTCCCATTAGCTCAACTTGTAGCTTTACAAGAACACGTTTGCTGTTGAGCCAACAGTGAATTGTTTATGCAAGTGCTTCTCAACACTCCTACACTGTTGAGAGCACATTGCTGAAGAAATGACTAATTGATTTTATGTTTTTTTCTCTAGTTCTTTATAATTGTTTTTGCCATAATTCGCAAGAGGGCCTGGAACTATGGAAGGCTAGCATTGGTGCAGAAAACTGAAAACAGGTTAGTTGTATTATTAGTAAGTAATGATAAAACGCGAAAATGAGATCCTCATCCATACGATGCAGCTATATTTTGAGGTCTAAAACGTACTTCGGATGTGTTTTTATTTTGTTTCATCATTTGTTCCATCAAAGGCTATCCTCGAAAAACTGGTGCACCTCACTGCATGTGGGCATTGCATTGGTTTTTCACCATTTTCCTGACTGTACCCACTTTGTTGGTGGTTTGTTCATATGTGAGGGTGCCATGAGCTTTGACTTGATTTATTGGATCGAACCTCATGCCTGACCAACGCCATTGTCCATGCTGCCGATGACTTACTGTTGCGATTGATACACAGAATTTGTGTTGTGTTTGCCATGACTGTCCTCCTAACGTTTACCTTTCCAGGTTTTCCATTCGATTTTTAGCTCATAATTGGGTAAAAGGAAGCTCAAATCAAAGAAAAAAAAAGGAGTTTGAAATAGCAGCCATACCATTTGACGTCGCCAGGCTGAAGCTTGAATTGATCGACGGACGGAAATAACGTGTGTGTAAACCACTGGTTCAAAGCATGAACAGGAAGAGAGCTGAAAACGATCTTCCGTCAGCAAATGCCACCATCCAACAACGATAGTGCCAAAATTTCAACACCAGCCGTGAACCATGACTAAGATGGTGGCCACAGTTCAGTGACCAACAAACATGTGCTTTCACTGGCTCTACTCAGCTACTCTCCAAATCTCTTGACAACCCACAGGAAAAAGCATTTGTGCAACGTGAGACCCTTATTCGTAACAAAGTGGGTTTTTTTTTATGCCGAATAACGTTTACAACATTCAATTTGACTGAATTGCACGCACATGTTCCTCCTTTTTCAAGTCTGAAGGGATTACGACGGCAAGATCAGTTCTCCTTCTTAGAATTCTACTCGCTGAGTTACTAGTTTGGGATGTCCCTTTGCCAAGTCGGCCCTTTCCAAATATCATTTGTATCAATTTTCCCCTTAATTTATGCAAAAACAACAAATTCCGCATCCGTCTGCATCACTTCGGTGCCCTGCCTTCCTCTACGAGCTCTACCACCATTGTCTCTTTTGCCGTGGCCATGGCAAGTTGTCTGTGAAGATACGTGTTCTCGTGCAACTGAATCGATTGTGAAAGTTTAGCACTGCAGTAGGGAAGATGCCTATTGACGGTGATAAGTCAAAGGGGACAGCAATGCGCATCGATTACCAGGTTGATCGTGCGAATTCTTGCAAGAATGCTTCTTAGCCAACCGGTAAGAAGAAGGGCGTGGTTCAAAATGGTGTCTATTGGCCTAACGCAGCGGCGGGCAGTTCTAGACCGGCCCTTCTGGGGTGCCTCGCGGACTCGATTGCTTGTCTCCCAGCATTGAAGGGTAAGGAGATGCTGGGAATTTTGAGAAATGCGTTGCACAAAAATAATCGTGTGAGTGAAATCCGTTTCGCTGACGAGGGGCCGATCAGAGGTCCGAACCGAGAATGCTGTCTGAGGGACGAGGTATGGAGTGGCCTAGCGAGTGGGGATGTTGGAAAAATATCCATTTCGAGACTATGAGCGCCATCAAGAGGCTGAATTGGTTGGCATTCGAAGGCTGCGATAGGAAACGGTGCCATGGTGTAGAGACGAATATGTTGATGGGGACGCTGAAGATAGCGTGTGGCAGCCGTGTGATGCGGAGTATTGACCAGAGAGTCGACCGTATGATCGTGCGAGTGATCTGGGCCCAGAAATAGGCCGGGCAAGTGTGAAAGTGGGCCCGATTGGTTTGGCAACTACATTGCCTGAAGTGGTGGCGCTAAAGTATTCTGTGTGGACGATTGAACCAGGTACGATTGGACTGGATTGGTGGAATAATCATAAGCATGTGTAGCTGACACAACCTGAGAATATGTAGTCGAGGCAAAAGTGCAGGCAGAATTCCCTCCACCTCGGACTCACGTCGGATGCTGGAAATGATGAATGGGACGATCGTAAAATTGCAGGGCAATTGTTTGTTAGTGTGGTTACCATTACTCTGCAAGTTTGTGCTATGAACCTGGCCGACTACTTCAACCTGGCAGGCGCAGGTGTCACAAGCCGTCGTAGACGCAGCGACGTTGCAGGTACAAGCAATACTGAGGAATGAAACTCGTCGAAACTGGCTTTAATACGATTCTGCTGAGGAATTGCGGCCCGAACTGTTAGCAAGGCAACCGACATTGCACAAAATATTTGGGGTGCCTCTACGTGATTTGCTCCGTCAGGTTCTGCAGGACATCATACTCTGGCGGGTGGTAGCGTTCAGTCGCTCATTATCAGGAAGGTGGCCGTTTCGGAGGCCCAGCCGGGGCGGTCAGTTCAGGAGAGGAGGCGACTAATTTCAGGAGAGGAGTGTACGGCGAAGGAACCCCGTCGTTGCCTTTAATTCGTTATGTTTTGGTATGGCTCCGGATTTTGTCTCCCAGGGAAGAGAGGAGCGTGTGGGTTTTAGCTTCAGCGTTGCAAGGCCGGGAGCGCAAGACAAACTTTCTGCAGCTGTGGTACAGATCCTGGAAGCGGATGTGGCGGCATCATCCAGACATATTCATGAGCGTAAGTGGTGTCATTGGGTTGAGTGGTGTCGGGCGGGGTATATCCCCACAGAGTGCATCGGTGTCAGCATGTGTAAATTTTTTGTCAAAATTGTTCACAGCGGGTTTAGCATATAAAACATTGGCTGGTTAAGTGGCGGCGTTGGGCCGATATCATCAGGATGTACGGCCCACTCACATTTCGGCGCACCCGATGTTTCACTGGTTTCTGAAAAGGCTGTTCCACTTGCAGCCGATTACACAGCGATGTGTAGTCTTATTGGATCCGGCAGCAGTGGTGGCGCACCTCTTGCGGACCTGGCATCTGCTTTGGGGGCTATCCTTAAAGATGTTGACGTTAAAGGCGTGCATGCTCTTGGCCATCAGTGCAGGGAACAGGGCCAGCGAGCTGGCTAGGTTATCCTTACGTGCATGTGACATTGAGGGCGATAAAGCTGTGTTTGTAATTCGACAGCACAAATCGGCGTGGGTAGGAGCACCCTTCATGTTTCTTAGGTTGCTTCGTAACATTGACAGCAGTCTGGATGCCATGTACTGCTTGCGCTCCTACATCCGGCGCACGGAGCCTCTGTTTGATGTCGCGGTGCGGGGAACAGGGGTCCGCCCGGATTGTCGTCTTCTGTCATATATTCAGCCACACAGTCCAGTGCCTTGATTGCACGATGGTTGAGCGAAATGTTGTGACTAGCAGGCGTCGACGTTGCTCAATTTAGGGCACACTCCGTGCGTGCTGCAGTGGTGTCAACGCAAGCAACTGTGGGGCATCGCCATCACAAATAATGGCACTGGCGAATTTGGCATTGCCGTCTGTATTTCACTCACATTACCAGCATGAGATTGCGCCTGGCCTGACAGGTCAGTTGTTGCAGAGGATGCAGCGACAAGGTTTGCTGTAGCCTAGGTGAGTAGCTGGTGCTGCACCGCGTTTTATAATCTATCCCAAACTAGTAACACAGTGAGGAGAATTCTAAGAAGGGGAATCGAGGATTGTGCCAGAGGCCTTGTTCTCACAGGAGAATCTAACTTCTCCGAGTAGAATATGACGAAGCTATGTTACTTTGATTACCCTCCTGCCTCCCAGGAGCAAGACAGTGGTGGTAGAGCGCGAAGAGGAAGGTAGGGCACCGGAAGTGACACAGACGGACGCGGAATTTGTTTTTATAGCCGACAAAAATATATTACCTGTTTTAATAGCAGTTCCCCCTTTTTAGCTTATTTTCCCCAAGAATCTTGAAAGTTGTCTTCCCAGCCTAGCTCATACGGTACTGCGCATGCGCGGGCCTAGGTCTGCTTATATAAGCTCCGGCGCAGCGAGCTGTTGGCATCATTTCTCCCAGGGCGATCACCACGGTTGGTCGTCCCGAGTTTCCCCGCATCGTCACCTCCGCATACCTCCGTTCCGCGGAAGGGTGTCTCCCTCCTCTTCCTCTCCGGCTGTATTGTCTTGCCTTCTGTTGGCTTCCAACGGTTTTTATGGCTACCTCATCTATTCCTTTAGCTAAGAATGGCCTTCCTCAGCCCTTGCCGGATTCATCATCCTCGTCCGTCCTTCCTACAGAAGGCCTCTCGTCATCCGTTCCTCCTTTAGAATTGCGTATCTCTGCCTTCTGCTCCGACTCTTCCTCCTCCGCTTGCAAGACGGGCTTTCCGCCTCCGGGATTGATTTCCTCCTCCGGTAGTACTTAACGTTTCCTTCCTTAACATGCCACCAAGAGTCAGGCGTACGATCACTTTGAGAGCCCTTCCGTTCCGCAGATCCATTTCAGCTGCAGTCCTTCCTCGGATAAACCCTATCTGAACTCCTGGCTTCCAGGCACGGAAGATTCTTCCGCCTCCACCACTGAGGGGGGGACCTATCTCCCTCCGTCGTCCCTACATATCCCAGGCACCTGCCAGACGCTCCGGACGTGTTCCTATGGCAGTTTTTCCTATGCCTTCTGCAGTTTTTCCCTACTTTATCGCTCACTTCCCCTCCGCCGCTTATCGGGGAACCTTTCGCAAGTTTGGATCATCCATTATATCCTCCGCTCCGGTCGTTCCTTCCGACCCTGCCTCTGCAACACCCTACTTCACATCACCAGTTCTACCATCACCGGCTGTCTCCATTCCTCTCGGTGGTGACATTGAGTCCTCTCCAACTTTCCTTCCTCCGGACTGTATGCACCTACCGTCTCCATTCCCAACCTTTACCAGGCCGTCTGCAACCCAGCCTGTCCTTCCGCAATCCAACCACGACAACCGGAACCTGGTCCCTCTGCTCCGAAGACACTCAAAGTTAACTTGATCTGTGAGGAGGAGCTGCATTATGACGTCCAATACACGTTCCTGGGACCATCCTGTCTCGAATTTCTAGCACATTCTCCACGATCCCCCTCTACCATCCTCTCCCGACCTGTTACCGTTCCGGGAATCACACCTCTAACAACAACTCCGACAGCCACACCTCAACTACCTTCCGGTGTCCCCTTCCTCCGGTTCCTCATAGATATTACACACCTCCGTCCTCACCAGTTCGACCATAGCTACATTGATAAAGCTTTCCGGAATTCTTTTCGAATGCCCTTCTGAACGGAAGGTGTCTAACGCCATCCTCTTGTTTTCCTGGGAGCTTCAAGAACGTTCCACAAGTCAGTTCACCAACCAAGCTACAGCACCCTCCGTTCCTACAACCAAACTTGCCCACCTACGCAACAGCCTTCCATCTGTACATCACCTCTGTTTTTATATTAAAAAAAATAATAATAATAAATAAACAACAATGAATACACCAGACACCAGGAAGAAGGAAGAACCTTTCTTTGACACAGGAAATACTAATTCATCACTTTAGCTTCTTCGACGATATACAGTTACTACCAAGAAATAACGCTTCATCTTCTTTCTACTTTGGGCCTGTCTTTAAATCCCTCAACAGACGACCTTCCGGTGTCCTCACCAGGTGGCACCACCACTCGGCTCCTCCCTCCGTTTGATAAGATGTTTCCTCATTTTCACACTAGCCGGCGCCCCTCTCTGCGCACTAACGGTCAACGGTCCTATTTAAACTTTCCACGCTGTAGTAACTGTCTCCGGCTGACGAGCCCTCTTACAACAAGGATGACTCTTCATCTGCAGATGACTCCGGTCAGCAGCGAATCAATCCTACAGATTCCAGCCAGATCTCACTACCAAATGTGCCGTCTCCGAAGCCATGCAAATGAAAGTAAGAAAGAAAGTGCGCGTCCACCCACACCCAAGTTGTCAACGACACCATGCTTGTGATGGCCTTACCAACAAATGCAGAATTTGCATGGACATCTCCCCTCCTAGATGGGTTCTTATACGCAAACATCAATATTTGCCCAAAGGGACCATTCGTAAGTATGTCACGCTTTTTTGGCCAAATTAGACCCCCTCCCTCCCCCCATGTCACATTTTGTCACACCTACTTATACCCCCCCGAAAAAGTATGTCACACTGATCTCACCCACCTCCCCCCTCGAAATTTTTTTTCTGGGAATGCAATTTTTTGGGTCAGAACAAAACTTTAAAAAACAGCTTATTTTATCTGCCATGAGCCAGTTAAAAATGAAAAGCCACAAATAAAGGAAAAGGATATGGAAATAGTCGAATTAACGTTCTCTTCAACTGCTTAGGTTATCTCCGGATGTCGATGGACAATTTTGCTAGGATACACTTAAGATCGTTCACATGCCACAATCGATAAGAGCATGCGCACATTTCAGGGGCACTTCTACTCGAAGGCGTGGGAGGGGGGAGGGGAGAGCGAGGCCAGGATTGAGACTACGAACCAACACTGCCGAGGAAGTTGCTAAGTGACGGAGTTATGTTCGGCAGTACAGACAGTAGGTAGAGCATAATTTTTTGACATAATTCATAGCATCTATTTCGTGATTAATTTTATGTAGCTTTCTTTGACAAATTTTTGTTAGCTTTAAAACCAATTGTAAGTAGCCTACATTTGGTCGTAAGTATAAAATTTAAGTAGTCACACTGCCATCATAAAATTTTAAAGTAAAATGTAAATACACCGAAAAACGTTCGTGTAGCCGGAAAGCGTTTTAAGCAAAAAAGAGATAGCATCTCAGTTGACATTCTTTTTTGGCTGTAACTAATGTCTTTGGCAATAGTAAAAATCAATTGAAGCTGCAGTGTTTTCTGTGGCCATACCGTACAAACTAGACGCACGTGCTTGTTTTCTCTCAAAGTCGAAATATTCGGATGCACAGGAGCAAATTGCACTCCAAAATCGCACTTTGCACTCCAGAAGCAACTCTTTGGAGTGCAAAATTGAATACCAAAGTTGAATTTTCCATAACTTTTGAACCGCACAAGCTACAGACTTGCGGTTTGCGGCATTTTAAACAGCTTGGAACTAGACTTCCTGTGGCACCATTCCTTTCAAAGAAGTAAAACTCCCATTTTTTACTAATTTTGATTAAACTATGTGTATGGGCTTTTCAGTTGAATAGCGAAATTAAGTCAGTTTTAAGCAAAATGCAGGAAAACAGTACATATTATTGAGATGCTGAATGTTAGAATATTCAGTGGCTATAAAATAGGAGACCACAGTGTTGGTTTACTTTTTGGTTTTGCACTCCAAAGACTCTTTTTGCACCCCAGTAACAGATTTGGGGTTCAAAATTTGGAAATTCGACCCCTGCGATACTATAGTAAAAATTTAGTTCAACACCTCTGCGAGAACAAAACTTTAAAAAACAGCTTATTTTATCTGCCATGAGCCAATTAAAAATGAAAAACCACAAATAAAGGAAAAGGATATGGAAATAGTCGAATTAACGTTCTCTTCAACTGCTTAGGTTATCTCCGGATGTCGATGGACAATTATGCTAGGATACACCTAGGATCGTTTACATGCCACAATCGATAAGAGCATGCGCACATTTCAGGGGCACTTCTACTCGAAGGCGTGGGAGGGGGGAGGGGAGAGCGAGGCCAGAATCAATGCTATGCCATTAGAAGGCGACGTCTCTGAGTCCATGCACACTTTAGGAATGTACTGAAGCTATCGCACTGGTATTTCCTCCATTTCAGATCCTCTAGGCGTTAATGGCATGTCGTCTTGTGGATGAAAAAACTGGTTGAAGAGAAAACCTTCAATTCAAGTCTTTCCCAACCTAACATTCAGAATGTGCTATGCATTACATGCCACAAGCCACGTGGCTTGTTTGTTTCGTTGAAAGAAATGGCTTGTGGATTCCTCCGCCTGATGCAAGCAAGTGCAGATAGTACTAGATAGCGCTAGATGTTGCCATATTCTGCAGACTTTCATTTGGTGATAGTGCCACTTGAATTCCCAAAAAACTGACAGGTTCAACCAGAAGCAGTTTTACAGCCCCTTACTTTGCTGACACCTGGGGACGCAATGTACAGTTAGAGTATTCCAAAAAAAGTGTGACGCCACACTGACCTGCCCCCCCCCCCTCGGACCTTGATGTACTTTGTGAATGGTCCCAAACAATGAGCCGATCGTGCGCGCCGACAGATGGAAGCTGCCTCCGCCGCTCCACATTCCGACGAGACTGTCCCTGCATCAACTTCTCCTTCCTCCGCAAGATCGCCGTCTAAACGAACAGACCCACCTCCAGTCCACCCTCCGCACCTCCCAAAACGACACAAACCTCCATCCGGCATCCGTCCCGCTCCTTCCACCAAGGAACTTTCTAAAGGGAAGGTGCAACTACACGTTTCACCTCCGCAATCTTCACTCCACCTCGGTTCTCATGTAACCAAGCATTCCACACGGAAGGTCTCGTTCCACGATCAGCCTCCGCAATCGCTACCACATCCCAACCTTTCTGCAACAAATGCCGTCCCTGCAGCTGCTGGCACATCCGGCATACAATCAACAAAGACCAGTGCTCCCGCTATCAAATCTATTCGAATCAAAACAGCTCGTGTTCCATTTGCGCCTCCGCGACAGCACACCATACCTTTCACGGCCGCCAAACCATCGAAGATGCTATCTCAACCTTCCACTATCAAGGTTCCACTTATATCCGAACATTCTGATCTTGTAAATCACCCTCCGCAATCCGACCATACAGCACAGGATGCTGTCTGTACCTCCGCCTCCTATCGTTCCCTTCCCCTCCGCATCCGTTTTACGAGAAGCACTTGTCCGAGGAGTACACTTCTCTGCCAGAGAAATGGAAGACTTAAATTTTAACATCAATTTTGTTCTCACCTTCGTAGATCACTTTTCGGCTGAATATGCCTCCCTTAGATCGGCTCTGACGGAATTGCCAACACTCTGCCAAAAAGCCGCCACAGTGGACAGCTTTCAAGATGAGAACCGCGTGCTACGAGCATCTAATTAAGCACTAACGAACAAGCTCGAAGTAGTTAACAGACGACATTACGCCATGCGGCTTAACTACGCCCTCCTCTGTACACACCATAAGTTACTATCGCCGATCCCATCCTCACCTCCGTGGCGGGCCTATTATTGGGCCCGCTTTCGGACACGATGCCCACACAATGGGCCATCCTCCGTTGCTACTACTTCACCTTCCCGCCTCTTCACTACACGATGCAGGACTCCCTCTCCACAAACACTACATCGAATGGCTCCATCGCCTCTATCGTCCCCTCTGGAAGATCCCTCCATCACTGCCATACAACACTACACCCCGCCACTTCCAGTTTCTGATCCAGCGCCAACCCATCCTACTACTCCTCCGCCTATTTCTGTGGACTTATAGAAACCATCAAGTCATTCTCCTGTCATCCTTCCGTCTACTACACCTCCTCACTCACAACCATGTGCCTCTGCGATTGCTACTCTCATGCTCTCGCCCCAGCCTCCGCTTCTACAACAACTATCACGACCAAATCAAATTCTTCAGAAGACTCTCCCGTCTCCATTTGGCGCCAGACCTTACAATCCCCACTCTTGTCACGCATTTCGAATTACTCGGTCTGGCAATTCGACAACGCCGCCTCCTTTGTTCCGGTTTTTCACGGAATCAACCCAAATACGAAATCCGCAGAAGGGGACCTCCCGTGCTCTCCATGCCACGCTACGGCCACTGGAGTAGCGTTAGGATTTAGGATGATTCCGTAAGCATCTTTCACCTTCCAAATTTTACAACCACACACTTCCGTTTTCTTTTGAACCGGTGAGGCATGTGATTTTACCTTCCCTTTCTTCAAAGGAAAGTATGACCATTCTCCTCGCCTTGTTTTACGCAAGAATACGACTCGTCAAATTTTTTTTTTTAACAAACAAACGACGACAGCAGACGAAGGAAGGCAGCAAGGAAGAAAAAAGGGGGAAAATCGTTTCATCATGGCCTAAGAGCACATTCTACCTACATGTTTCCATCCTATTCTGATGTACCATCCTACCTTTGCATCAGTCATCCTCAAGACATACCTCCAGACTGTCTTGCGTTTTCTTCACAATGCCTCCGCTTCCGTACCATCCTCATCCTTCCCACAAAGTAAGCTGTTTCAGCACTTACGCTAGATTTCTTGCCTTGTACCCCTTGATGCGTTGTATTTTCACCACTGCATGCGGTGTATTTTCACTTTCATATTTTATTATAACTTACCCTTGAGATACCGCAACCCCAATCTCACCCTTCGGTTGACCTTACAATCCCTTCCGGCATCCTGCTGAAGTTCTGACTCTGTCAACATGGTGAAAGTGGTTGGGAACACAGATGTGTCTTCATCGGGAAAAGTATCTTTTCCTAGGGATGCCAGCTCGTACTGCGGGAAAATTGAACCTAACCCTCCTCCACAGACAAAGTCTGCCATTAAAACAGGTAATGTTTATTTTCGTCGGCTATAAAAAGACTAAAATTGCAGGGCCCGAACCTGCTTAATTTTAGTTTTTATTGCCTAACCGAAAATATACATTACCTTAATTCCTGCCCAAGCCTCCCCTCCATGAGCTAGGTTCTGGAAGGTGGAGAAATGATGCCAACAGCTCGCTGCACCGGAGCTTGTATAAGCAGACTTAGGCCCGCGCATGCACAGTACCGTACGAGCTAGGCTGGGAAGACAACTTTCAAGATTCTAGGGGAAAATAAGCTCAAAAGGGGGGAACTGGTATTAAAACAGGTAATGATTATTTTCGGTTAGGCAATAAAAACTAAAATTAAGCAGGTTCGGGCCCTGCAATTTTAGTCTTTTGCATAAATTAAGGGAAAAAAATTGTATGCAAATGTGAGTGTTTAAGTTGATATATGAGAAGGGTTAGCATCCGTGTTAACGTGGGACGAAAACCGTGAATCTTCTTAACCCCCGAGGCCGTGGATCTTCCCCTTACGCAACCCACGTGAACAAAAAATGACTGTCTATGCTGAGGAAATTTCATATGAATCGCATTCACGCTTTATATTTTTCGTGACATTCATGGGGATTTACAAGGAATTCAGGAATATGCCCGGTCTGGGGAAAACGACAAACAGCTTTGTGATTATGTCCAAACGTAGCAAACATGATTTCATCTAATAAAAACACAGTTCCTTTTAGGCCTAGCGCTCACATTTCCGAACATGTCGTGACGGTAAAATTTGACTTCAAACATTTAAGGACGGCGCAGGTTAACTTAAGTTTTCGTCGACGAATCTGACATTTCTCCCAAACAATATCAATCCCATCGTGAAACGACCATGACATAAGTTCAAAGGTACACATGATTACATCCAGTATCGCCGCTCTGGCCAGCGCCCCAAAACAACAGATCCATAGGATTCAACAGTCAACACGGGAGGAAAAACCAAGGAAGAAGGAACAAAATTAATACAAATTCAAACCTTACCCCAACAAGTTGGACGTAACAGAAAAAACGTGCCAACATCATAAAAGTACACGCTTAACTAGTTGTACAAATTTGTACTTACGCTTTCGCAACCATAATACACGGGCAATACGAAACTAAGTTGCTACAAGAACATCAACCCCAGGCACAGCCATGGGTTAAACACCACTTCGGTTTGTGACACGCCAGTTTACGAAAACCGGCCCGACCGGCAAATCACACCCGGCCAAGACTCAACCACTATCAAGGGAGCAAAGGTGAGAACCTGCCATTAAATCGACGCGGCCTCGGTACATAAAAACCCGAAGCATTACCCAGAACATTTACAGCAAGTAGCTAAGGGGCAAACGTCCGAAAACAAACCCTCTGAAATTTTAACGCAAGTTACCATTTAAAACCGTGCAATGGGCATTACACAAGAACAGCTACGCGTTTTACGCTTACATGTGAACACCGTACAAAAACGTGGCACAAAATGATATTTGGAAGAGCCGACTTGGCAAAGGGACATCCCAACTACTTAACACAGCTTCGTCGTATTCTACTCGGAGAACTTGGATTCTCCTGCGAGAACAAGTTCTCTGGTAGAGCCTTCAATTTTGGCAAAATATGATCAATGTTTAGCTCAAAATTGAACACAAACTTGCATTGACAAAGATTATGGGAATGCCCTGGACATTACACAAGCACTCCAGTTCCTTCCTCCTGAAACGATGCCTTGTTTCGTGGCGTGCACATTGCATTTTCCCCCGAACTGCATCGAACTTGTCGTCTTTAACTATCTGGGTAAAACCTTGCAATTCAGAAACCAGGCGCTAGCAGCCCTTAAATGTGCAGTGCAATTTCTCACAGTATCCCGTAATATGCTCGATTTTACGTCAAATAACCGTTTTACTCCACACGATGCTATTAGCTCCCATATGCATCGCTCGCGGGAACACCATATTGGATTTGAAGAGGAAGCAGAAGTAACCCTGATCCGGAAGTTGTGATGCTAATCCGGAACTTGTCTGGTTTTAGCGATGCCCTAACAAATGCTCCGTTACGACTTCGTGGTACGTTGAATATTTCTCTAATCACATCTAGCAAAGAATATCAGAAAGTTGATTCCGTAACTACTGGATGTAAATCCCCTCGCGCATTAAGCACTAGTACTGTAGCTACAACAGAGGAAATTAATACGGAACGCACTATTCCGACTGGAAACTAGCCCAACCAAGCGTGCGCAAGTACCAAAAAACAAAAAAAGTTAAGTAAAACTTGCTTTCCACGTGAATTCTCTGCCACCCAAAGGGAACCTCTCACAATCTCGTTCTCTTTCTCCCCCTCCTGCGCAAATCCATGCTTTAGGTTGGACGCAATGTTAGGAATTCGCTCACTGTGGTTTCAAGAGGACGTAAGGAGTCATTGCCGCAAAGGAAACTATGAACACCTTGGTTAGTTGTTTAGGCGTAGATAATTCCTCCAAGGATGTCAATGACCACTGCAGGGAAACCAGGGATTGTAATGACGCAGGAGTCTCTGCAATCCACAAAATAAAAGACAAAATTCCCTGGCTAGTCTTCCTATTGTATTTGCATGAAACCCAAAGTAGCCAATGAATATATGTCCTCTGATGTTTGGCCCACAGCGGCTATTTTCTCCGTTACAAAAAATGAGATTTGGGAAATAGCATAGTGGAAACATATTCCCACCCAAATCCTGGTGATGCAAACCCTATAGAAAGGCAGTGACAAAACCCCAGCAGCATCCAACCCATACACCCCATCACACGCATACCTATTCTTCAGTTGAGTACTAGTTCTGTATCAAACGTCACCAATACTGACTTACACCCTTATCCAATCATCCACACAAATGCTGGCTCGCTACTTGACAAATGGCACGAACTTACGGCCCTTGTCAACAGCCACCAGCAGTCTTCATTTCTGAAGCCAAATTCAAAGTTGTTAACAATGCTGCTGTCATAAAAGCATTATCCATCCCAAATTACAAGACAGTGTGTCGCCCAATTCACGCAAGAGGAATAGTCGCCTTTATTAAAAACGGGTGTAAGGTTGTCAACACACCAGGTGGTTTCATGGATAGCTAAACTATACAACACAAGCCTACCCCTCACTACACTATTCTCTTGTCATGTTTTTTCCGCTCTCCCCACAGCAACCATGAAAACAACGCAAGGTCTCTGTCGACCGTCAGAGTACTTATTGATTCTCATGGAAATAACTTGTTTTGATTGGGGATTTTAATTCACCCGGCATCGCCTGGGAATTGGCAGTGACCATGTAAAGGTATCCTGTAACCTTACCTTGTGATAGTGTTGCAACTAACTCTCAGTGGATGTTGTGTATGCATGATTTGCTTGCTGTTGATATGTCTAATCTGGTACAACTGAGTGACTCATGAAGGAGCGAGTGTGAGTATGTTGTATTTCCCATTTGATATTAAATGTTCTTTTAATAATTCGGATGTGTCGGCGTGGATTTCTCAGTAGAAGAATATCACCACTCGACAAATTTACAGTTCTATGCAGTACAATTTTACAGTTCTGTGCTTATTCTTTGCATCCTTGTTTTCTTGCTTCCTACATGTTGCTAGCCATCGCTCTTCCATTCCTCTTTATCGATCGCGGCACCCATCTTGTTCTTGCTTCTTGGTCGTGCGTCGTTCCATCTTCTTACTCCAAATTTGCAGTTTGAATTAACAGTTCGAATCCACTTGTTCGGGCAGCCAATTTGTAGCGACGCCACATTCTCTCTACATGGAATCTTGCACAGCCCCAGGAATAGATCAGTCGAGACATAGTTGATAACAAAACGGAATTTAATGCACACAGCAAAACACTTATAGACATGTTGCTCACTGGCTTCCTGCTCTCTCTACAATACGATGTCGCTTAGGATAACAACGAGTTATTGCGTGAATGTGTTGCCATAGTAAAAGGTGCCTAATAACCGTGCTGGAGGGCGATTATAGGTGGGACGGGGATGATTTCATTGACACTATCACCAGTCACAATATCACCCAACTCATCAGTTTCCCCACTCGCTTTCGTGGCAATCAAACTCGCCCGACATCGTTGATCTCTTCCTAACCTCCCACTCTAGTTAAACCTAACCTAACCTCCCACTCTAGTTGAAAGGGTCTCATCCACTCTTCCGCTTGGAATCAGTGACCACTCTTGCCTGCATATGTTCATCAATTGCTTCCCCAATAACAAAGCAACCTGTACTGAATTTTCATCGTGCAAGCCATGAAGGGCATTGAAGTATCAGGGATGATATCATCACTGCCGACCTTACCAGCTTCATGGCTCTCTTGACATGGACCAAGCATGGGATCTTTGTCTCCATAGTATTGACCAAGCCATTCAAAATCACACCACATTCTTCCCAAATCAGAACCTAAACGAGGCTAAGCTACTCTGATTGTCGCTCAGTGATCAGGACAAAAAGAAGGAATTGGGACATCTACACCCAATAATGGTGTACCGTTTCCGGTTCTGAGTACGTTTCCGTGGTATCGGAACCTGTGCCAGAACCGCTATCTTGGTTGGCCGATACTGACTACCTTTCAAAAATCGGCGAAGACCACTAAATCACTTGATATTGTCATCTACTTTCCCCTTTTCCAGGAGTATGTGATAGTTGGAAAGAATATCTTACAGATCTTGGATCATATCGCCATTAAATCTCATCTAGGATGGAAATATACTAAGCAGAATACGTTGCAGTAGATTCATGTTTGTTTAAGGATGTCAGGACTTTATTATCATTAAGTTGCCTCCTACTCTGCTTAGCGTTTCACACAAGTTTCACAGCCTGCACTGCCATTGTGTTTCTAAATAGTGTGTTCGATTGGAGTATAATTGGAGTCAACAGTACCTGAAATAAATCCGGGCTGCGAAAATCTTCATGTATGCAAAGCTTTACTAAGACTTTAAAGCATCCGGGCTGCAAAAAATCTTCAAGCATGCTGTTATTTAGCCTTTATTTTTTAAATTTTAATTAACTTTATTTTAATTTAAGATTAAAAAAAATTAAATTTAATACATCCAGAAAAAAAATGTTTAGATCATATCAGCTTCACTAAGGGATTGGATCAATCCAAGAAAGAAAAATCCTACTTAAAGGGACACCCTTTATAACATTCAGCATGCCTTATAACAGCTACACGCCGATCGCCATCCGCGCAATTTCAACGCCAAGGTCGGCTGGGGTGGTAGCTGCGTTCCACGCAGCGAGGACGAAACTGCTGTCTCGGTTGGCTTTGGGAATAGTACAAGAAAGAGAATCAGGTTAAAGATTGTGCCGTCACGCACTGAAATGATTCTCGTATTTTAACATCACAATTTATAATTTTCTAGGCTAGTATCTTACAATTTTGCTTCTACGATCTATTGGAATAATTAATTTTAATTTAGTCTTTAGATTTTTGATCTCATAGTAATTACTAGCAAACTATTAAAATTAGTACTGCGCACACACAGATAAAACTTCAAGGTCATTGTAAGTGTGCAAAGCATCATTCGTTCTGGAAGAACGTAAATAAAGTTACCCAATATTCAACAGAAAAATCTCCTAGACGCCACATTTTAAAACGGATTTCTAGCAAGGGAAATACTAACGCTAAGTAAATAGACCTTTGGGCCGTACTTGATGTGGAAGAGAGAAAAATGGGGCTGGGAGGTATATCCCTTTAAAAATGCAGTTCCAGGTCAGAATTTAAAAAAATCATTGCAACGTTCTGGTTATTTTAAACTATTTTTTTTTAACTTAAGTTTTTTTTATTTAATTTTAATTTTTTAAAATTAAACTTAAAAAAAATTAAATTTTATACATTATCTAAAAAAATGGTTGCACATTATTTAAACAATTTTGTAATTTTAGTATAATTTTTAAAATTACATTTTTAATTTTAATTATACAAATTTGTGTACCAAAATTGTCGTTTAAAAATGTATGTAAATTTATACAAATTTGCCACAACAAAACCCTGGACTCCCTAAACATAATTAATTTATTATTAATTTTTTTCTCATTCGCTGTGGCACTGGCATGTGGTAATCGGAACCTTACGGAACCGGTTTATTGGTATTGGAACCGGTACCGGAATCAGCATTATGGTATTGGTACACCACTAACACCCAGTCAAAAAGCCATCTATGACTACGAGATATACAAAGCCAGCCACAGTACATGCATCTCCACTCTGTGTTATACAAGCTGAAAGTATAAAAAAGAGATCGCCAACTGTGCTTCTTCCATCCCAAAACTATTTTGGGAATTTGTCAATCATGTCAATTGTTCCGATCGAGGATGAGCGTGGCAGTCTTGTCACTGAACCAAAAGCATCTGTCCTTAACGCTTACTTTGTATCGGTCTTCAAAACATATCCACCAGTTAAATTACTGGAGATTGGATCGATCATCCAACACATCAGTGATCAAGGACATTGAAGTTGCTGAAGATGAAGTTAAACGCATCTTCAACAGCAGATCTGCAGATCAGCAGATCTTCAACGTATGTCAACAGCAAATCTGCTGTAGGTCCAGACGGTATTCACCCCGTTATTCTTAAAGAGTCCGCCTCCGCACTCTGTTTGCCATTAACAGCACTTTTCTAAAAGTCAGTTTGTCAGGGCAAAGTACCTACTCGATGGAAGACTGCTTAGGTTACCCGTATCCATAAAGGAGTATCCAAGACTAACCCATCCAACTATAGCCCAATTAGCCTAACGACCACCCCAGGGAGAATTCTAGAAAAAATCATCCACAAACAAATAACTACAATTTCTTGCTGACTATGACAAACTTCATCATAACCAGTTCAGGGAATCCTGAGAGGTCGACAACCTACAATTTAATACATCCAAATCGACACTGTCTCTTTTTATCTCGCAAAAGCATACAATCCCATTCCTTACAACAAACTTATCGATTGCCTGGCTGACGAAGGAATCCGGAGAAAATGTCTTGCCTGGCTTTCTGTCAGGTAGACAACAGCGATGCTCAGTCAAGGGAATTCTGATAGAGCCGTTACCAGTACGTAGCGGAATTCCACAGGGAAGTGTGTTGGGTCCACTGTTATTTGTCATGTTCATCAAATCCCTTTCCTTGGCTCTAATAACCAGCTACAAGATAAGTCTTTACAAAAGGATCTTGGGCGCCATTCTCGATGGTGTTCTGTTGTAGCCAAAGCATATGCTGTGCTAGCTGCAGTTCGAAATACCTTTGACGAGCTTCAACCAAAGATTAACTTAAACTACTGTGATCTTGTTAGAAGCAACATCGAATACGCAAACCAAGCATGGTGTATCAGACTTGAACTCTGCAAGGACAAAGTAGAAAGACTGCAGAGACCCGTTACAAAGTGAGTCATTGGTTTATCCAAGCTGCCACACAGTGAACTTTTGTGACAACTAAGACTTCCCGCACTGGCTTATTGACATTCTCGCGGTGCTCTTATCTTTGCATGTAAGACGATTAATTCTAATAACCCACTTAAGAAATCTTGGCTCGTTGTCACTGATGATCTTAAGACTATAAACCACGAACCTAAGGTTGTGAAACAATGTGGTCGCACATCATTACGACAAGAGTCATTTGCTTTCAGAGTGAGCAACCTGTGGAATAATTTGCCAGCAGAAGTGGTGAAATCCCCTTCAGTTCTCACATTCCAAAAAACATCCGGCTAAGCTGCCTCCGTCTACCTGAAGCAAGTTTCACCATCATCCGCCTGTGTTTGACAACTGAATGGGCTGCGACCATCTCGCTCATCTCAACGACAGATGAATTTCACCATTTGAAATGGACAAGACATCGTGGCTCCCTCCCTGTTGTTTCCCAGGGTCGATCCACACTGGTCACCTACGGCGGCTGTCACGTCTGTCAGCTCGACAGCGACAGTCAACTGCCAATGACCACCGATGCAACCAGTTAAGCTGCCTGAACTTCCGCCCAGTACTCCGGCTTTCTATCCCGGATCACCGCCTGGAACATTCAAGACAACGTGGCTCCCTTCCTATCGTATCTCAGGGTCGATCCACACTCAAGACGACACGAAATACACTCTTTAATTGACATGTTTGTCCTCCTCAGAGCCAACCGGGCTCTCTTCTTTCGTCGGCCTTTCACCCAGTGCTCTCTTTCGCCGGCTGTTCCTCCCAGTTCACCGTTTGGTACATTCACGACATCGTGGCTCCCTGCCTGTCCTTTCCCACGGTCGAACCACGTCAAGCCGCCAGCTCACTGTCGTTCTGGAACTGAACAAGTTTTCCAATCTCGCCAAGAACGTCCCACTCCTGTCATCAAGTTCGACTTTGAATCGCGAGGAAACTCCGGCTTGAGGCTCCCTCCCTATCGTGTTCTCAGAGTTGTTCCTTCCTCTCCCCCCCCCCCCCAACCCTTAAAATTGGAGAAATCGGGTCGATCGTCTCTGACTTAAAAAAAAGAACAACAACGGAAAGGAAAGTATTCGACTGCATTTGCTTACCATCGTCCTTTTCCTAACCCTTTTCCTACAATCGATCAACCTGAATCACCGAACAGCAAGTCGTAATCTCGTTGATGGTCCGGCCAACTACACTTTCATCTCTGTCAACGCCTTCAACTTGACCCCACATTTCAATTTAACAAAGAATTTTCTTGGATTACTCACATCCAGTCTATTGAATGTCATGGCTTCATCTACGGTTTTCTTACCGGGTTGGCCACGTTTTAATCTTGGACCTGCACATGGTTTTCATTGCCAAACTCTCTCGCCTACGGTCTTATCGACAACCCACAATCTCTTCATGCCCGAACCAGCAGTGGAATCATCGCAACCACTCAAATACGCCACCCCTCTGACGTGGCGGCATCTAGCGAGGGAATCGGGAATGATCCAACCCCTTTTACGCCATTCCAAGCTACCACCCGCTATTGTTGCCTTTTATCTCCGAACTCTCGCAACATTCATCATGGCAAAAACTCGTGGTGACAAATCACAGCAATTCACCATGAGGTGCTTAGCCCCATTTCTAAATCGAACACTTGCATTTCCTGATGTTCAATCTTGCATTTGTGCTGGTATTAACTCAAGGAAGAAAAGAATTGACACGCATCAGATCTGTCAACATCACATGTCTTGTGATTATTTTTCTAACCCATACCCAGTTTGCGTAACCATTCCTCGGGATCGCTGGAACAAATTCAAGAAGCTGCAGCTGCGATCCACGAAAAGGTAGAAGCAATACCACGACAAGAAGGAAAGGGAAAAGTTAGCTGCTCTAATTCACGGCACTCCACCATCCAAAACACAAAAATGCCTCAAATTCCCAAGACACCTCGAACAACTCCATCAAATTCGCAGTTCTTTATATCAAAACTCCATCTTTCAACATCTTCTTTCATCTTTAATAACCGTTTCGTCAAGGCACGTCTCCTCATCTTTTTCAACTCGACAAGGGCTGATCCTTCCCACCATCGCAGGGTCTGTTCAGAGCACCCCTTGGTGGTTATGATCCCAACACCATCCCTAGCAATTGTGACATCCCTTTTATCACCTTCACTAACGTATTGTGTTGATGCTCAGGCTGTCATCACAGAATCATCGGAGGCAACTCTCAACACCGAATCTGATCATACACCACTTGACAGAATCCTCCATCTGACAGCCTCCTTTTACAGCCTCGATTCGGACACACTTAAGACTGCATCCAGCCTCATTGAGCCAGTGAAGACGTCCGTTTCTTTCGCTGATGATAAAAACCTTGCATCTAGCTATTCGGAAAGACTGACATCTATCAAGAAGCAAAGTCAAACAATTGAAATTGAACCTTGTTCCTGTGAAAATCTGAAATATCATCAAAATTCACGAATTAAGAAAGCGAAATTAAACGACTATGTGAAGTGAATTCCAAACTTTTATTTGAGTCTGACAAGCTTAAATTCGACCTGGCTCTCGCTTCAATACTGCTCAATACTCCTCTTCACCTTCACTGCCAACCCCACATCAGATGATGTCTGGGAATTTGTCCCTTTCCATCTATCACCATCTCGAAAACTTCAATACCTTTCTTCACTCAAATTGAAACACCCAACAAAGAGGCTTCTTCGTCAAGTCCACCACCCCCGCCATTTCAGGCCTGAAATTGACACGAGTCAGCCAATAGTGAAACGAAACTCTACCTTCAAGCTGGCCAACATTTCCTGGAAAGAAGCTGATGTCCCACCCCCACCCATCCAGGAAGT
>JAHWFP010251178.1:0-20579 GCA_023313725.1 Lithobius niger
AAAAACGATCCCCACAAAAACACACTTTCAGAAATTGCAAACTGGGTTTGGTGTTTTACCATCTCATTTCATATTTTTGTATGTACATATCTTTCAATTGTAATTCATTGATCAACAGTAACTGGTTTCAGAAGCTACGATCGCATCAGATTGAATGGTAAAGACCATAATATTTAGCGTGTAGTAGACAGAAAAAACTCTTTTTCATCCAGTTTTATTACTAATGCATTATGCGCTTGAAAAAAAAACGAATAAGAGAGGATTACAGGTGAATCAAACAGAACGATCGTGTTAGAAATTAATAGCGCCACTGGGACAAATGTCTCAGCACCACTCAACGCATTATTACTAATTATAAATGGTAAAGAAAGCACTATGACTACCAATTGTCACGTTTTGAAACAACGCCGTGTCTACTTGATTTCTACACCAAACTTTGTTCGTGTTGGTAGACTATCTAGATAGCTCGTTAAGATCGGTGTAGGGGATGAAAACACACAATCGTTTTTGGAACTAAAGGTGCCATTTTGTGACAAACAAACGTACAAAACACCACTCAAGACCACATAAGCAGAGTAACGATCAAAAGAGAATACGAAAATACCGTATAGTGACATCTCTCACTCAGCTGACTAATTGTGACATGCAGAAGTCAATTATATATGTAGAGTTGACTCACGTTTTACAATCGTTTGACATCTTTTAAAATACCATAACCAATATTCTGGCAACCGTTTTAATAATGTCACTGAGATGAAAATAAAATTGGTAGCTTATTCGTGAGATATTTCTCCAAATCTACAAAACAAGTACTTTATCCAAATCACGAATTTAAGAATCACAAATTCGATAACTTCAACGAAACTGAAGAGACAGAGTCCAACACAGAAACCAAGATTACCTCCAATATCGCTAATAAGACATGGAATAGTGTACGAGTATTTTTCTGTCTCTATTTCCAACGAATTATCTGGAAAGAGAAGCTTGAAAACAGTTGTAGTCGGTGTTCTGGAGTTAAAGTTATCACTGTGGAAAGTTATCTTTACTTCTTCACATTTTCGGGGACAATTGCAGCCTTCATATGCGGAATAGGCAAGCCCTATGTAATAAAATGCATACCACACTTCGTAGTAACTGTTGCATTCAGCCAAAGTAGAATTGATCATAAAGGGTAATCTAAATGAAAAAGCAATAAATGAATGCAACAATTTTAATAATATCAATCTGATAAATTCGTAATGTCGTTTTCGGCTGCTATGGAGCTACTTTCTTGATCACGGTTCGCAGTGGACCTTTTTTCAGCTAGAAATTAACTGTGTTGTGCAGTGGTTTTAATTACAGTGACTGCACATCTTACATTTTCTGTTTATTTGTTGCTAACCTTGGATCACAAAATGTATTCCCGACTGATTTTTAAAAATTAACAAGCATTACCGTTTCTAAACCTTTTCATTTGGGTGTATGCTGCAGTACGTCTAGACCACTTCTGCCAAGACAACGCACTGCAGCACATGTTAAATGAAAGGCTTAGAACCGGTAACAGTTTTTTTTAACACAGTGCGTGATAAATTTTACAATACTGGTTAGTGGTTAACAACAAATAAACTGTAAGATTTGCGCTCCCTGTATTTCAAACCAATCCACAACACAGTTCTTTCCAGCTGAAAGAGAGTTATTTCAAGGCTCACTGCAAATGGTGAACAGCCTTTCAGAAAGTTCAAGAAAGTCGCTCCTTAGCACAGTTCATAAATCGGTTTGCCATGAGTCGTTCTATGGATGATATTTTCTCATTCATTGCAGTTCACAATGTTGTCTGCAATTTATTATTTCGTTTATTCATAAATCAGGTTGTTGTTAGATCTGCTGTACTTAACAACAATGCAACGAATATAAAATCAAAAATAACACGTGGAAATAAACACACACACACAAAATTGCATGGAAAAGCAAACGAGGCAGACTTCTCCTTGAAAATCTGTTAAACTATTAATAAACTAATGCACTACTAATAAACCAATAATCTATACAGGGTGAGTCAAAAGTATCGACCCAGGGGAGTTTGCAGCCGCATGGTTTGGTTTAGCCACCAAACAATCATCGTTGGTTGGTCACCATGTAGGGGGCTACATATTAAGATCATTAAAGGGTGCCCCCGACCTTGCCCCCCTTAAATAAGTTATCCACTTTCGGTTCCTTTAAGAATAGGGCATTGGTCCCAAATGGAGATGTGTGCGGGCAGTCAATTCATGGTGAATGCAGAAAACAGCATGTAAATCGGTCAACAATAGCACGAGCTATGACCAAATCACATTAGTGCAAATGTCGGCTTAAGTGCATAAGATAATACCCTGGGCAGTTGTAAGAATTGGTTGATTAAATGTAATAAAATCAGTAGGGAATTATAGCAAACATAGCGAATTGATAAGAATTAGTAGCACATGTTTTTGCAGGTGTTTGTAGCACATGTAACAAACTGGTGTTCGACCTTAAACCGCCTGTCGAGATTCAAACAAATATTTCAACAAATGTGCTGTGCTGTGTTGTAAGTAGAAACATACGTCAACTAGTGACTAGTGCCCTCCTTCACGAGATTAGTGACCAAGAAAGAAGTCCTTTCTGCGGACACTTAAGGGACTAGGCATTCAAATCAAGCAAGGTTGCCCCCTACGCTGCCCCCCTTAAATAAATATTCCACTTCCGGCTCCTTTATGTCGAATGCCTGGCTACATGTGCACAAACGTATGCTAACCGCACACTTCGTCAACATCGTTGCGTTTGCTATTCCTTGCTGGAATTATTACATGCAGTCAACCAATCCATACTACTGCTCAGGGTATTATTTTATTAAAGGGTTAAAGGGTTTAACGAGCGTTAACCACTCCTGGTCATCTGCCCGAAGCCCTAAGGCCCTATGTCTGCAACAGACATATTATTTAACAGGTAATATTAATAATAACAGGTATTATTTTATGAACTGAAGCCAACAGTTGCACTAATGTGTTTTGGTCATAGCTCGTGCTATTGTCGACCGATTTTCATGCTGTTTTCTGAATTCACCATGAATTGACTGCCAGCACATATCTCAAATTGGGACCAATGATATATTCCTAAAGAAACCAAAAGTGGAAAATTTATTTAAAGTGGGCAGGGTCGAGGGGCAGCCCTTAATGATCTTAATATGTAGCCCCTTCCTTGGAGACCAATGATCGATGGTTTTTTGGTGGGCAAACCAAATCATGCGGCTACAAAATCGACTGGGTCAATACTTTTGACTCACCCTGTATAACTAAGATAATAATATTTGTTTCTTTGTTTGTGTGTGTGTGTGTGTGTCGCCAGATTACCGAGATTCCCACTTTTAATTCTTATTTCTATTGTTCGTGCGTCCGCAGTGGGATCCTCGATACTCTTTTTTCTTTTGTTTGTTTTTATCGATGTCAAACGGAATTGCCTGTATAATGAATGACGGAATTGTCTGTATAAGTAATGATTCGAACTGTGTTTCTAACAAAGAGACACAGTACTGATGACGTTACAACACTTTCATGCAAACGGGATCTAGGTCTCTTTGTCTCTTAATCCTGATCTAACTAAATCTAATGCAAGCTTAGGCGACTGCTAATAGGAAATCGCAGCATTTTGATGCAAATGTGAAATCACAACAATGCTCAACAATGCTCAACAAACAGGTGACCCTTACATCCAAGTATTTCTGAAGGCAGTTCGTTTCGCAGTTGAGAGCTTCTTCGAAAACATGTATTTTCGTTTGTATTTAAATAGTTTAAATCCCACTACGACTTCAATAGAATTAGGAGTAAGAATCTGGGTAATCTGGCGACAGTCTAATGAAAGCGTGGGCGACTGTTAATGGAAAATTTAGTATTTTCATGCAAACGGGAAATTACCACAATGCTATAAAAAAAAAAAACTAGCTATACACAGGGTGCTGTCCTACTTCGGTCTAAAAACATAATACCCTTTGAAAGGTAATTGCAGCATAAAACTCGTTGGGATATTTTTTCCCCTTAAACTACTGCAGTGGTAGTGTTCTATCAGTTTTCCAAAGAATGTTAGTCCGTTTGTTGTATTATACAGTGTTCCTTCATGTCTTGCAATAAACAAACCTTGAAACCTGAAAATAGGTGACGTCAGACACAGAACTTGGAACGGTGAAAGAATTAGCTACTTTTTGACATCAAACGTAATGATTTGACCACAGTCCAACTGGGAGTGGGGCGGAGAGGTTACTCTCAATGCAGCCAGAAATTTGTAAGAAGCCATTTTTTTTATTATCACTACTATGAACGGCAAAAATCTGGCGGTTTCTTGATATTTCTTTGTTTTAGTCACAATTTAAGACCAGCACTGTTGCCCAAACCCTGATCTTACATCCAGCCTTAAAAGAGAAATAATAAAAAGCTTCAGAATTGTCTCACGGTGCCTTACCTGCAGTTGACCCTTACATCCAAGTATTTCTGAAGGCAGTTCGTTTCGCAGTTGAGAGCTTCTTGTTTAGACAAACATGGATTTTCGTTTGTATTTAAATAGTTTACCTGAAAAAGATTTTACCAGTTATTTTCCGTACTAAGTCATACCAAGTGTGTCGCAAATCTTGTTACTTGCATGTTTGCTGGGGCCAATAGCCAATCTTAGTCTTGGGTGTCCATTCTTACATAGGTGGACGTTATCTATGTCTTGTAATTTAGTTTCCGGTCCTGCCTCTAGAACCCCCTAAAACTTTCTATTACCTATAATACCCTGGCTATTTCGCGGTTGTCAGGGGCAACCAAAACGTATTTTAGCAAGGGAGCTAGCATGAAAAAATAAGAAAGCCTTCGGACCAGCCAACTGGCTGGTCCTCCTTCAACCCCTGCTAGGTTCCCTAGTTAGGGGGATTTCTGGCTTATTAGGCCTTTAGTAGGCCCAATTGTGGTTAGGCTTTTCCCCCCGACCTAGACTAAGCTTTTTATTAACCCTAACTTAACCCAAAAGTTCCCCAGCTTCCCTTAGTCTTTGGTTCAGTCTAATTAGGTAGCTCTCCCACTTTGTTATTTTTGGTCATGGTTCCGAAACCCGGAATGCTTTTTCGGGATATAAGTCCGGGAGAATAGCTGGTTTTTTCTTCACGGGAGTAAGGCTGGTCGGGACTTAGGGTTAGGGTTCTCTTTAAGGTTTTTTTGTTAGGCCCAAGTTAGGGTTCTCTTGTTTCGGTTTTTGTTAGGCCCGTTTTAGGTGTTTTGGGAGCTTGAGGTGAAACGTGGGTAAGCCGAGCAATGACTAAGCCTGGGCCTTAAGTTCCATTGTTTTGTTAGGCCTATGCCACTAGTTAAGCCTAACGTGTTCAGATCTTGCTGAAATTTGGTAGGGGCATGCAGAAGGGTCTTGGGGATCCGTTTTTAGGGTTTTTGCTGTTAAGCCTATTTTTAGGCCTATTTTGGATTTTTGGTTTTTTGAACTTGGGAGGTAAAACAGAAACGTTTTTACTTCGGACAATTCTTTAATCAAGGCTTAGTTTGGCTGTAAAGCCTACTTTAGAATTCTAGGTGGGTTTAGTGAAGGGGGAAACTCGGCTTTGGCGTTTGGGTTGCCTTATGGCAATATTCAATTCAGGCTTATAACAATAAGCATTCAATTTGTGTTTGGTTGCTCATAAAGAGTAATATTTTCTGCAACGGTTTTTTTCCCCAAAGGGTTTTTTTTCCCATAAATCAACCTAACTTTCGGCCTTTAGAACTAACTTAATTATAGTGTGGAGGAAAGAGTTGTTGAGTAGTTGTTTCAGGTTTTTCTGAAACCTACGCGTTTCGATGTCAGTTCTTGGTTTGCCCATTCTTGGTGGCAATGTTTGAGGTTTGGTTATGCCCATTCAGTGGCATACATTCGTTCGTATTTCGCCTATTATACATAATAGTTGCTTTTTGGTTTCGTCTTTAGTGGCGACGTTTTAGTCTGTCTGTTAAGGAAAGCTACTAGTTTTCTGTCTCTAATACCATAAAGGTTTCTGGTCTGCTCTTAAGAGCAATTTCTTGTTTATGAGAAGTTGGTTAGTTTGTCTCGCATGAGCAAACTCTTTGCTATTTCATGTTCATCGGCTACAAACGTAGTTGTAGCCCAATTCCACAACGGTGGGATTGGGGTATGCAAAGTCGTCTACCAAGACGCAGTTTTCACAAAAGTCGTCTGCTCGGACGCAACTGCGTGACCCCTAGGCTCTAGTTCCAGGGTCATGGGTCGTTTTTTTTTTAAACCCGAGGTGTTGAGAGTTGGTCATCTTTCACGTTCATTCGTAAAAACAAGAAAGTGTTTTTTAGTAGTTGACGTTGGTATTAACATGTGCGTTGATGTATGTGTTTGTTTCAACCTGTAGCTTTACAGACAACTGTTGAAATAAAAATTGAACATGGTTAGAGTGTTAACAAGATGTATGTTTGTCAAGTTTAGACACAAGATTTGCGAGGAGTAAATTTTCAGAGCTTCGTGTGGGTGTTGGAGTATGTCGCAAATCTTGTTACTTGCATGTTTGCTGGGGCCAATAGCCAATCTTAGTCTTGGGTGTCCATTCTTACATAGGTGGACATTATCTATGTCTTGTAATTTAGTTTCCGGTTCCTGCCTCTAGAACCCCCATTACCCATAATACCCTGGCTATTTTGCGGTTGTCAGGGGCAACCAAAACGTATTTAAGCAAGGGGGCCAGCATGAAAAAATCAGAAAGCCTTCGGGCCACCCAACTGGCTGGTCTTCCTTCAACCCCTGCTAGGTTCCCTAGTTAGGGGGGGTTTTGGCTTATTAGGCCTTTAGTAGGCCCAATTGGGGTTAGGCTTTTCCCCCCGACCTAGACTAAGCTTTTTATTAACCCTAACCTAACCCCAAAGTTCCCCAGCTTCCCTTAGTCTTTGGTTCAGTCTAATTAGTTAGCTCTCCCACTTTGCTATTTTTTGGTCAAAGTGTACCAATCTGAACACGAGTAAAAACACTACAAAGAGTCTTGAACAGACGGAAGCTGGTAGCTTTTTCACTTAAAAAAACAGAAAAGAGTTCTTCTATTTAAATCTCCCACGCTAAAATTAAATTTCCACTGGTTACAGTAAAACACTCTTCCATTACTATTCTCCGTCAATTACTACGCACCTGTTACGAATTACATGGGATTTTCTCCCCAAGTGCGTCTTTCGATTGCATCGGTCAAACGTATGAATTGTTCCTGTAACTTCTGTCTTCACAGAATAGACTTTGAGAGCGACAATTTAGATGAAGAAATCCGAGTGAAAGATTTTTTAAAATTTAAAAGTGGCCTTTTAAAGACTTTTACTCCTTAATAAATATTTTTGTTCTCATGTGACTCGAAACGTCAAGGGAAATTGGTATGTTGTGCAATTTATTGGCTTTTATTTCTGATTTATTGTACAAGTGCTTTTTAATTCTTTCATTGATGTAAAACGGGTAAATCATCACTCTTTTTTATCAGTCTAGCTCTCTTACTGTTGCTGTTGCTGTGTTGTTGTTGTTGTTGTTGTGTATATAACATTCCGTAGTATAATTAACATATGGTGATATAACAATGTATGTAACCCTTTCTTACAGTTGGTGAAGGAAAGTCAGATGCACGGTGGTGAAAAATACTGGGATTTATATTTCGACATCAACTACATTAGTTTGCGATGCCATCTACAAAGTAAAACAAAGTACACTAGAGTGGAATTCCTTAATCGATTGATTCACCTCATCGTATGCTTTTTCTACGATCACTTCTTACAGTTGTATACATTTTTTTTCCCGGGGCAAGATAAACTGATGGTTACCACGACTTTCTCATGTGGAACTGGTCCCTGGTTGGAGCTTGAGCTCAGCTTTCCTGATATTTTCTAAAGGACGGACCACTGAGGCCTCGTACTCATGTCAACTGTGGCGTGTAAAAGATCATAGGAATTTTCTATTTAATTAGCTAGCAAAATTGTCTATCTTGCCTTCACTCGCAATGGCTTCGGCTGGGAGTGCCATAAATCTCCAAAGTTGAATGCGCTATTCCTCACTAGGAAACAGGCTTTGGGCTTATTGTAGGTGGAGCGAATAAAAATGTATTGCAAATCTAAATTTATGATCATTTAAAATTTGACTGTTGCGCATGTTGGAAGCATTCTTAAAATTTCGGGTGCAATATAAACTTGGCTAACTTTTGGCTTTTGGCCGTTTGGTATGAAGTACTGCTGGCATTTTTCCACATTTTAGTTCTTTTCAAGTTGGCCTAAGTGACGTGTCATATTTATTTATAATAATAATAATAATAATAATTTGTCACGATAGCAACAGGTCTGGCAAGGACCCTAAGATCACTAACAGCCAGCAGAAATTACAAACAGAAGACAATCATATGTAATAAAGAGGTTGGCCGGCAAGGGAAGGTGAGGGGATTAGGTGTTGGGACACGAATGCCTTACCACCAAGGTTAGATTAGACCTGCCAGGGACTCTAAGGCCCCCGATGGCATCGCCAAACGTGTTGGACACAGGACGTGGAGGATCGGCCCAAGTAAAAATAAAGCAGATGAACAAATGAGATGATTTAAAAAGCATCGTTATGTAAAACAACTTATGATTATGATAAGTACTAAAAACAAAAGCATCCCCAAAATGGGAATTGTCACCATTTAAAAATTAATAAACAAAAAAAAAGTAAAACAATTTGTATTTTCCTATGTAGAAACAGTACCCCCTGACGGGCTAAATGATCTGCCACAAGTATATGGAACATATTCTCAAATAAATTTTTGGCAATTTTATTTATGCCTTGTTTACCCTATTCGAACAAACCGACATACACTGATGATTATAATAATAATAATAATAATAATAATTTTAATTGATGTATGCCATCATGGCCGACTAATAATATCTATGCTCTAAAATATCTATGCTCTAAATATGCTCTTTTACCTGCCGCTGGCTTGGCTGGTACCACAGCGTGCCACCACCAATGATTGTTACAATGTTTTTGCCAATTGGTGTGCCAAACGACTTTCTTGAATTATAAATACAATAGCAAAGCATTTAATTGCATGCTAGACATTTGTATATAAAGATAGATTTTTAACAATAATCCGGATTCAAAAAGTTGCCTCTGTTATGAAACGTAAACTAAACCATAGAAAAAAGATTAAGAGAAGGGGAAGCTCCGGGATTTTTGCGTGAGATCGGCGACACTGGCGCCGTCTGACGGTTGACAGGATGAACTACAACAAACATGGCGGCGATCTAGGCAGTTTCGTGAATCGAGGTAGACAGCATCGTGAATATTACAATTTGTGTAAACCAGTGGGCTTTGAAATACGTCGATTACCAGCGAAAACAATAATATTTAGTTGCAGCAAGTTATTCAGGGCTCATAACATAACAGCAAGTTGTTAAAGACTCATAAATCACATGCATCTCGAGAGGTAGTTGTGTGGCTGACACTGTCGTAATTTTCTAATCTACCAAACATGGTTTAGCCATGCTACCTGCTTCCTACGATGATATTACTTATCAAAACTGGTCACATGTCGGCATATGTCAGGCAGGAAGTCTAACTGCACGAGAGAGACACATTAGCAGCCAAACTGCGCGAGACGGGAGGAGAAAAGCCAACTGTAAACTGCACGCGTCGTACTCGTGCCTTTATTTACCTGCGTAGAATTTCAATGCTTGCTTTGTTTACAGGAATAGCATTTTGAAAACTTGCCGTAGACCATAATAAACAGAATAGTGAAATAAAACGTTTTTCAGCAATGTATGAACGCCCTTTTGTTACGTGGTATTCAGCTAATTGTTAAGAAAGCACTAGAGCCTACAACCTGTGAATTTTACCATCCTACAACTGTTTCATTAAGGGACCGTTCATTATTTATCAACGCGCGGGGGGGGGGGGGGGCAGCGAAAAATGAGGGGGTCATGAAAATATTTTTTTGAAGGTGTCATCAGGAGTAAGGTGTGGGTTCAGGGAAAAACTGCGAGAAAGGAGGTGCACAGCAAGTTATAGAATGTTAATGTAATAAATTTATTTAGCTCAGCACTTCCCACGACATATTAAAATATGCCAAGTGCCTTTCGTACACGCATTTCATGAAATTGAAAATTGTAATAAATTTTTTTAGGGGGGGATGCAAAAAAAAAATTCACCAACACCAACTCGTCACAAAATACGAATATGCCGGCCTACTCGTATTTTGTGACAAGCCCCTGTGCACCAAAAGGGGAGTCATGATTTTTTTTTAATATTGATAACGACAATCCCCCCCCCCCCTCCTAGGAAACCAACAAAATATAATCTGGCACCGAAAGAATCCAGGCTTCAGGTGTTGCGTACGTATATTGTGCTATGTTAGTTTCTTACACTTTTTATTCATTTATTTATATTATACAAGCTGTCGGTTATAGTTTGCAGTTTCGACCACACACCGTCTTTATCATTTATATTTTTTTTCCTGTGTAACACAACTTAACTGTAATTTAAACCCACCATAAAAGACTTCCCTGAACGTAGAAAATGGTTTCAAATCTCGGATTTCAATGCTGTTTCTGAAAGCAGAAAAGTACGTCGGGAGCTTATTTGTTTATATTAATTAATAAACTGAGCACAGGATGCGTGGCACCGGACAAACTCTGCATAAATGATCATGAAACAGAAGTGATTCTGAACAAAACAGTTGAAATTGGCAGTTTTTCATTATTTATTTATTTCAAGGAGACAGAATTCTATTTATTTATGGAAACGTGTTTGTGGCCTAAAGATATCATTTAAAACGAAACATTTGTTTCCTGGGCACCTTTTCACAGTTTACACCCGTTTCTGCTGACAGATTTCCAAGCATTTTAGCATACGTTTGACTGGGCTGTTTGTAGTTCATCCTGCCAGCCGCAAGAGGGCCTCGAGAAAACCATCTTAAGCGACTCTGAGTAGCAGCTTCCCCTCCTTCTCATCATTCGTCCATGACCTAAACCATCTCCGATGAAGGTATTACGCCGTACATGTCTATCACATACTGCAGCAGCGATCACAGCTCTAAAAGTAGTAAACATCACAATTGTAGGTCAAAAGGTGTTAGCTTGGGTGCAAAGATAGCATTGAAATGATTCTAAAGCCCTCAGAACTTTTAGGCACAATTTTTAGCTGTAGTTTTCGTTAGCAGAAGCTGCAGAGAGGTGCATTAGGAGTGTAGGCACAATGTTGAGAGTTCAAGTAACCATAGCACCTACCTCATTGCTCTCTAACTCCTCTTTTTAAACGCATCACGGTTAGTATTCCAATTACGGATAATTAATTTATACTTGAGTAATCGTCATAGTTTTAGTGTTGCTGGATCCCTTACCCCTTCATTTGGGGCCCATAAATTGGAGCAACGTATTGAACATGTGAAGCACGATATGTAGCAGCACTGCGTTCGAGATTGTTTTGATTCCGCATCATGGCATTGAGAGTGTGTGTTGCCATAGGAACGGGGAATTTCTAAACTGTTACACTAAGAAGTTTTAATAATTTTGTAGTCTGGTTTAAACCTTTTGTCAGCTGCATAGTTTTGTTTAATATAAACAGCTTTGCCATACGATGACAATTTAAAGTATCAAGTTTGGGATTCCCTTAACTAGTGTAAACGGCACTTCTGGTCACCATGATGAAAGGAATTCTGAAAGCATTTTTTTCAAATGAAGCGTATATGTGTCTTTTTTTTTATCGTCTACCTTTCTGTAGGAGTTATGCGATGATCAAATGTGATGATCGTACTACTGCGTCGAAAAAGATTATTAGTTATGAATAAGCAATGACGTTTTAATTCTCCATTTATTTATAAAGTTCACTTGATTACCAGCAGCACAGTGTAAGCTTCGTCAGAATTCCTTAAATATTCAGGATTTCTAATTTGCAATGGTAAGTGATAGGTCGATAAATTTGAAAAAGAGTAATTTCTTCAATGATCAGTTAGCAGCAAATTCGAGCTCAATAATACGTTTGTGGACTTCAAGCGATGTATAGCAAATTTCATTCCATTCCGACCTTTCATTTGGGCTCCGCCCAGACTATAAATGTGGAACAAACCAAGAAACTAAACAACATTTTGCAATTTGCTGTCCGTTATAGACTACGCTTTGCTCGCTCACTCCGCTAATCACCTCCTGCTACAATAATGGTGTTGACGTAGTTTGTTGATTTTCGTTGCGTCTTTATGGTTTCAATTTTAGATCTGACTGTTTTTATTTTAGAGTTATAGAATTAGGAATTGTTTTGAAAAGAAAACTGTTACTCATTAAAAGAGAACTATTACGTCATTTCTCCAGGAAATATTGATGTAATTACATAAAATACGTTAGTTGGTGTGCCTGCTTTTGTTTAGGAACACGTTGAAAATAACCAACTTCTTTATCACGTTTTACAAAAATACGTTGTTACCTGTGCCCTCTGAAAGCGGACATTTACTTGGAATCCAAGCCTTACACTTTCAGTGTACACGTTTGCTCTATGCCGAGGTATGAAGTCTGCTTCATGAGGTATGAACTAAAAATCAAAGAAAATACGTTAAACTCAAAACCACACGACTGTATCATCGAAGTCGACATATTAGTTATATAAATGGTTATTTTAACGCTTGGTTACATGAAACTAAATTCATAGTTTGTACACAGTGTTAATTTTCAATGTTGCGGCCACGTACTGTAGAGTTCGTTTAATAAAATTATTGTAGTGCACTGCAATACTTGCTTATAATTCTTGCACATCCGTATAAAGAGCGTGGGAAATCCATGCTGTGATAACTCTTATCGTACGGTCGACTCGAAGAAAAGCTGCACATCATCTCTTTGCCTGTTTCCACGCCAATTAATTCAACATTGCAATATTTAACCACCAAGCATACGAAGGAGCATGAATGAACGTTTATGCAGCAACATTATTATCTAGATTTACAATCTTATGGAGGTGATCTCGTTGTCATGACAAATGTTCTGTACTCATTTTGCTACAGTAATATCCACTACACGTAAGGACTTGTGTAAGGAAATTGAATCAAGCAATCACCAAAACAGAAGTTTACGCAGCATAGGGTGTCACCCAAGAAGGGTGAAATCTCACCAACTCAGACATGATTTGTTAAATACATGTGAGTACAAACAGGCATGGTTTATGGTACAGGCTAATGTATACGCTAAAGTTCGAACAAATGTTCCAATACCCATTCCTTTATAGAGGTTGATGTTTACATCGATTTTAAGATTTACAGCGCATATAAGTAAACGTAACTTACTACAATCACTGCTGTGCATTTTAGTTTGCCACACACCTATCTTTAAGCTGAATGGTCGATTTTGAGCATTCATTTTTACAAATATACGAAATTCAATGATTTTAAAAAACCTAGCTAATGAAATGAAACTATAAAGTACCTATAGTAACAAACTCCTCACCGCTTAAAAATACAATTTCAGTAGTCCGCGTTGACATGCTGATAAATCACACCAAAACTATTATCAAACGACATAATGTTATATCCCAAACTCTTCATTTCACATGTTGTGAAAGGTTCGTCCTTTTGTCTGTGTTGTCTTACCCCGTATAGTCGATGAAACGTTGTTTTTGGAACGCATTTTTGGTTTATGGTCAGCTGCTTTGCATCATGCTTTGCTAGACGGAGATGCCGGAATGGTTTCTCATACTTCCAAGTGGCATCTCCACATGTGCAAAGTGCCGAAAACGACCCAGACGGACAGCCAACATAAGAATTGATGGTTTCCCATACTTCTAAAGTGGCATCTACACATGTGCAAAGTTCCAAAAACGAAACAGAAGGACAGTCAACATAAGGATGATGGTTTCTCATACTTCCAAGCAGCATCTGCACATGTGCAAAGTGGCAAAAACGAAACAGAAGGACAGCTAACATGAGGATGATGGTTTCTCATATTTCCAAGAGTGGCATCTGCACATGTGCAAAGTGCCGAAAACGAACAAGAAGGATAGCCAACATAAAGATGATGGTTTCATTTTCACACGCTCCCAGGCCTACCCAAAAAATGCCTCAGTCTGGTGCGGCTAAACTGAGAATGCATGTGCAATGCTTGCAGTCCATATCCATTTTCACTTTTTTCATGCTTGTCAACTTGTCTTTATTATTTTCAGTGTTTCCTATTTCAATAGTCCTGTCTGGGCACCAATTCTGTGTGTGTTCGTCATTTTTTCTGTGTTGTCTTGCCCCAGATAGTCAGGGAAACATGTTTTTTTTAAGTATCTTGGTTTATTATCAACTGCTCTGCATTGTGCTGACTGCCATGTGGGAGCGTATTATCATGCATCTGGGTGTTACGCGCACAAGAGCAAAGTAGTGGGGAAACAAATGGAAGGCGAGCCAGTTTGAGGATAATGACTTTTTCCTCAATATTTCTCCATAACCATAGACGGATTTTAGCATTGTTCCTTAAAAAGAAGGGATACCACCCCAACTCCCATAAGTTATTTTGATGTAAGTGCAAATAGAAAAGTGGCAGCCAACATTGAGCAACCATCTATTCTCACTGAACTTAACAATGCACTACCCATTGCCATCAGTTAAATGAAGAAACAGTCGGGTCATGTTACTTACAACGGCCACTAGTTCTTATTCTGTAAACAAACAATAAAACTAAACACTAAATATATTTATTTTCTTACAACTTTCAAATTCACAAACTTTAGATCAAGAATGCATCCATAAATAATAGTGTTAAAAACTTTCGACAGTCTTGTTCGTTAGTCATTATTACAAAAACGTAACTTCCTACTCAGCAAAACAGGATTTTTTTTTCCAATATATTAATTTTCATATCTGTCTAAGAAAAGTTGCAATAAAACTTACTATAGTTTCAGCGCCATTGGCAATTATGCTCAGCGTCATGTAAGTAAGAGAACCTCGATAAGAAAGTGTTGTTGCTTGCAAAGAGAAAAAATAACAGTAGCTATACTGACGTTGTACAATGAGCATTCGTATGCATAAAAACCAAAAGGTATAGTTATTTTAGTAAGTTTGCTCCACGGTGCTAAGATACTGCCTACCTGAACATTACTCCCAAAATTTATTAGCGATGGCAGTTTGTCGCTTTCAATCTGACGTTTATAGAATTCAAGCCTATTTAGGCAACTTTGTGCAATAACAGTGAAAATTTCCCTGACAGAAATTTGCTTACTTGATCGTGTACTAAATTCGTCCAATCATAACAGTGAGAATTTTCGTTTTATTTTCACTTAATGAGGACCCGGATTACATTGGGAAGACCCCGGCTCATCAAAACCGAAACCGACAGCGGACCTCCTCCTTCAGTAATTACACAGAACAAAGCTTTTCTTAATGAGCGCGAACAAACAAACCACAGATCTGTACAGTATACCTCATTTAGAGTATGCTCCTTTGTTTTATGCCCTTATTAGGGAAACGACGTCAGCTTCGTTAATCGTCGGGTTTTTACGGCAACACCACAAAGCTGTTTCTCGGTTAAGATTCGTTTAATTTGGCGTATCAACAACATAAAAATGACGTTAGGCCTAATACGAAATGCCAATGCCGAAACGAACGAAATTACAGGGTGGTTAATGAAATGCGATGGTGGAATAGCGTCAGCTTCGTTAATCGTCGGGTTTTTTCGGCAACACGAAGCTGCTTATACGTTTCATTCGGCGTATCAACAATATAAAAATAAGGTTAGGTTAAGGTAAAAATACGAAATGCCAATGCCGTAGCGAACGGAATTACAGGTTGATTGATAAAATGCGATGGTGGATGGTAACGCTACGCCAGATAAGAGTTAAACATCCTCAACAAAACATGAAAGGTATGTTGAAATCAAGACCGTAAATCGAAACCGAATCCCTAACACGAAATTCCTTCAGAAAATCGTTTAGGGAAAAAAAAAATTCTCAACCGAATTCTACTAGTGCTTGTATTAAATGTATAATTTAGGTGTTTTAGCACTCAACTCCTTTCAAACAAATTTCCCTCGACCTTCGGTCTCGGGAAATTAAAACTGGAAGGGAGTTAAAGCGTCTTGGGAAATTTAGATATCCTCACCCTTCGAAAGTGCCCACCCTCTCAAAAAAATAATCAAACAAAAAGAAAACAATTAAACGGTTGTATTTTTATCTGCCATTAAAATTGAAAACTAGGCTGAATTCGTGAAGATTACATTTTCTAAGAGTCTTAATGCTGCAGAGGAAACACTTATAATATTGTTTCGCATAATGTCAGATTCAGCAAATACCATCGGTCCGTTTCAGCCATTGTGATGCTTCGTTTTTAATTATTTTTTACAAGTAAACGACGGTTAATTTTTATAAGACCCTCGATACAGCATTTTCTAATGAATAGGAGGCCGACTTGAGGTCTCTGGATTTATGATGTAAGTATGGTTGCACCTACCAATCGTGCCTACATTCACTACTGCTCTACCAACCGGGATCTAAGTTATTAGGATAAAAGATTTACAGTATAATATTTTCTGGAAATCTGAAAATATGTATTAAGAATGATGATATCCAATACAGTTAATTTGAAGAGTCTATTCTCTCAATATTCGCTCCGGTCGGCTGTCGCTGCCTTGAAAGCAAGCTGCCTGGGATGAAAATCACGCAATATTTTTTTTTAAATAAAGGCGCTCCGCTCCCTTTCTAAAAATAGTAAGGGAGTGCCGCCCCCTCACACTCTCCCTCGACTACACCAGTGAAGAGAGTAATGGGACATTTTCATTCACACAGTGTAATAATTATACCACTGATGGAGGGCATTCACGTGGAGTGGATGTGAGCCGTGCCTCAGGCGAGTGTGAATGCAACCTCTAGTAACTTTTCTCTCACATGAGCTACCCGCATAAGAAGGATATACTTCCTTATTAAAGCGTTTACACATGCTAAGATATCGCAGGTGAAGGCCTCCATACCAGCAAGAGGCAGACTAGCTTATCTGGAAGTTAGGAATATTCCAGAATACCCTCCTGCTTTCACTTTGATTGTGCTGGTGGCAAGCCCGAGTTAAAAATCAGGTAAATAACGCTGTTGCTTGTATGCATGCGACAGATTTCGCTCGCCATTCCGATCCTACCTTTCCAAGGTATATAACTGCATTGCGTGTAATGGCACTGCTCTGAACGCAGTTCACCTGTTACTTTTTCATTGGCATTCAATATCCCTGGGCTGTTGGAGGGAATTTTCTGGGCTGTTGGACTGACCCAGTCCGCCCTGGTACCCACGTCTTACAAAACTTAAAAAACACGTCAGTGCATTTACGGGCTCACAGAAAAGTTTTGAAATCGACAGGTGTTTTCTGTGCCAGTGCCAGTTTGCAGTCGCACACGCTCCATATGAAAACCTCTTAAGCAATCATTAGTTTAAAAGTTCCTGTGTGTCAGCACTTAAATATGCAGACATGGACTGCACCCGCACCATGTAAATGCAGCATAATTAGTTTAGGAAATACGTACCAGGCGTAACTGTTTGACATGTCCCCCAAAAAGTACGAACTGGTCGAATGCTTACTGGAATGCGTGTGTCACATGTTGTACTGTTTGCTTGTTTTGCACACTATAGTAAACAATAAAAAAAATCAGTCAAAAACAATGATGTATGTATTATTTGAACTATTTGGAAATTAGTTTCTCAGAAATTATAAGAAATTTACAAGCCCCAACTTATTTCTACACCTGGGATCCTGATAGATCTTAATCAAGTAGCAAGAATCAAATTGCTGCTGGAGGTATATATGTAAGTGAAAAAGCGTTATAGATACAAGGTCGCAGTTCACTCCCTTTAATTGAAAACCGTTATGCCCTAGCAGTACACTGCATACTTGGCACCACTGACCTTCAAAAATTTGTATAAAAAACGTGTCTAGACGTTTTACTGTAGGTTACCAAAATCAAGATAATAAATGGCTACACAAACTCTTGCAGGAAAGACAAACTCTTCCTACGCTTTACGTTGTTAGTAAGAAAACACAAAATATACTGCAATTATAGAAAATTAAAACAGAGGCATCTTATTCATTGTGAATAAGTATCTTTTTCAGTCACACTGGCATCACAGTATGTACAAAAGTCCTAACTGGTTAAGAGTTAGATTCATCCACAAGTATTACTGTTAAAAAATGCAGTAACAAATTAATAACTAAATAAACGGAAATGAATTCTAAATATTAGTAGTAAAAGATGGTGAGTCGAATTTTTTCCTCATGATCGGTGCACACTTAACACTCTCAGCTTTTCAACTTGTCTTATTTTAGTAGAATCACTTCTGAGAAGCGATCTCCGACTGGGAGAAAAGGTTCCAGGAAGTATGAGTGCTGTATTTCAGGATTTCCAGTGGAAACGGGTAATTAATTCTAATCTTCCAGTAACAACTAGCAACTAATAGTTCTAAGCAACTATTATCAAAGGAAAATTTTGATACGTGCTTCCCTGGAATTTCAGAAACCCAAATTTACGTAGATGGGGTAAGGGACTGCGAAGAAAACTACTCCATGAGCATAGTATGGCTTGGGTTACATGTCTCTGGTAACTTCTTTTAATTCTGAACAACAATTTCAGGAAATTAAGTTGCAATACTGGTGTATTATGCAACCATGGTATGTTATGTAACACTAGAATGTAACGATGGCAAGTTACAATGTTACAACACAACAACATACGTAGAATCGTTAGTGGTATCCCGTGTAAAGAGCATACTCACGCAGCACTGGGTGTTGGGGGAACAATCCTGTGTTTCATTTTAAAATGGAAAAACGCACAGATTTCCAGTAAATGTTTAGCATTAAAAGTAGTTTCCATAGAGGTATTAATCTACCCATTTTTAGGCCTTGGATTATCTTTTCAGCACCCCTAATCCAATTTATCTCTTGTAATTTCAAAGAGGTTTGATAGAAGTTAATAAGAAAAGCGATTACTTTCAGGAGGATTGAAAAATCCTGAACTTGAATTTCAACCCATCATACCCGTCATCAAAAGTTATACTCCCAGATAGTAAAGCCAACGAGGTCGAGTGAGGTCTGCCAGCAACTTCGAGTGGTCAAGCCACGAACTATTGTTGCGAGAACTCTAAGAGACGACATTCAATTGATCATCCTGCTTATAGCAACCGCATAGGGTTGAGTCATGGTGTGTTGTTTCGTCGGATTCATACTGTTGTTATACAACTTTTTCATTGTTGGACCGTTGTTGCAGCAGTTGATTTATATCATGAAGACACATTGCTGCAACAATGTTGCAACAATGAAACCGTTTTCTTACCACTAGTAAGAACCACGGCTAGGCGTGGGTTTCTTAGTTACGTAAGTAAGAAAACGAAGGGGTGGGTTTCCTAGTTACGTAAGTCAGAAAACGAAGGTCTTTGGTTCCTACTTAAGTAGTGAAAATACAATCACTGTCTATGTTTATGTATCCAAATAATTCCTAAAACATTATTAAACTATTTTACACTTTAAATTATTAACTATTATTTTTTTAAAGAAGAAAAAAGAATTCTAGGCATAGAAAACACAGGCGTGGGGTACTTACTTACGTATTAAGTAAGAAAACGAAGGCCTTTGGTTCTGACTTCTGTAAGTAAATTTACTACAGCTAGCAATGTTTACATTAGGGGTCGGACGAAGACGGAAAAAGCGTATTCGAATATTCAAATATTCTTTCAAATTTTTGTTGTCATGATTAGGCCGAACCTCCCCGCACTCCCCCCCCCCCCAAAAAAAAATACGTTTTTCAATAAATACCTAAGTTAGGCATACGAAATGTAACCACAAGTTAAATTTAACCGACTATGCAAGGCAACTTGGAATATACATCAGAAAAAATCTGCAGTAATATACGGAATGAACGTAATCCACCAAGGTGTCTTTCCTTTCACGTATGATTTTGACGTTGATGTCATCTATCAACTGGCAACCATAGCCGCTGGTTGACGCCCCCATTCCTTAGTTCTTAAATGCTGTAGAAAGAACTGCTGCGCGCATCTGTAATCTCTTTCTCCCCCTCCCCTCCCCCCTTACAAGCGAGCAATCCAAAAGCATGGATCATTCCCACTACAAATTAGTTGGGAGGGAAAAGGGAACAGAAAAAACATAGTGCGGACTGACTGTGACTCGAGAAGCCTACAGGAAAAATAAAAAACTAACTCTAAAAATAAATAAAAAAACTTAAAACGACATTGAATTTCCACTGGCCGCGCGACCTGCCTGCTCAGTGCGTGGGGGGCCTAAATGAGCACTGGACGAGCATCACTGGCTTAAAATGGTAACCATGGTAACGTGAAAGTGCGCCTGGAAAGTACGACCCCGGCAGCAGATAATAGCGTTCTCCGTCTCAATCGTTCTTCTTTGGTCTCAACGTCTACGCCAGATATTGTTCGATGCTTATGGAGAACAAGTTAGTTTAAGCTGTAGGCCTATGGGTTTATTGGCAGTTGTTTCATGCACCAAAAACAGCTTCTAATTTTTAAGTTTAAAAAGAAACAATAGGAATTTTGAGTAGTTATCTGCACGGTGTTTTAGCCAAAAAAAATGCTTGTTTTTTTCAGTGACTTCTTTGATCAACGTGTAGCTGCATTGC
>JAHWFP010251179.1:0-41743 GCA_023313725.1 Lithobius niger
TCGATACCACCCAGATATCTTCATCAGGCCTTGAGGATTTTTCTGCTTTCTACATCAACAACATCGTTGTTTACTTCGTTCTTCACTACGTCGTCTGCTTTGCACACTTTTGCATTCGAATTCGGCCGCGACCGCAGCCTCCCGTATTTATTGGGCTGCATGCGCTGTGCACTCGTGAGTCCCCATTGATGGTTCAACCGCTCGCTGCGTTCTCTTCCTACTAGGTGTGTAACTCTAGGGAAAGCTGGGCCTTGGATGTTCATCAAAAGCTCCCCGTTCATTTCATGTTGTTGAATAGCAAGTGATTCAAGGCAACGGAGGTGGGAATCTCGTGCCGAATTCGACTTAAGCAGGGTGCTTGTGCCTATCCAGTCCACCTCATGCTTCAAAGATTTGCAGTGGACTGCGATGCCGTTGTCATCCTTTTCATTCCTCACGTTGGCCATATGCTGGGCTACCCTGGTTCGTACACCTTTTCTGGTCTCTCCAATATAAACAGCATCGCAGTCTCTGCACGGAATCTTATACACTGCTTCTTTCGTATTCTGAACGGCCCCCATTTTCTCTTCGTCCTGCGATTTCAATGTCTCACGCTTGCCTTCCACTTTGTCCACTTCCTTATAAGGTATATAAGGTATATAAGGTTGGTGGTGGCTTGCCTAGGGGTCCAACGTATAAGCAAATGCATATAAAACCACTGGCTGTTATATCTTCTTTTTATATTAATCTTTCTTACACATTTTCACACCAATAATTTGTGTGCCCAACATCTGCTTCTAAAAACGTTCAGATTCTTATTTTGAAATGTAGTAGCCATCGGAAAAAAAGAAGCAAACATACGCGGAAATTTCAAAAACAAAGGTGTATCAGTACCTTGGCAAATTGTCTATAGTCCATTAACAACTGGAGATGTATATTCACAGCCTACTATCTACTTCAGCCAACGCACACAGTTTTTTCATGTCGACTCCTCCTGTGGCATTCGTTCGAATTGAATTGTAGGAGGAGTCTACAAGAATAAACAGTATGAGTTGGCTGAAGTAGATAGTCGGCTGTGAATATACATCTCCAGCAGGTATTGGACTATCGAAAATTCGCCAAGGTAGTGATGTACCATCTGCTTCTCGACATCAGGCAATCGTTCAGGACAGGAGCGTTACGATTGTGACACAAAGATTTGTATCCCAATCCATGTCGTTTAAAACTGCTGTGAGGTGTGACATCAGTGTGTCCCAAGAATGCGTGTGACGTCCTCGTTTCTCAACCATCAGAGTCGAGTAGAGACGCTGATAAATCAGGAACGACGTATTCTGAAACACTGATGGGACATTGAAAATTCCATAGCGGTTTTTACTCTGAAAATCCATCTCACTTGTAAAGTTTAGGACTAAAAACACGCACAATTTCAGTAAGGAGAATACCATACCAGTATTCCTTGCGAATTTCGACAGACTGGGAACGTCTGTCATCATCAGGCACTACTACACTCTTGAGAACTGTTGTTTACATTCTCTTCATCTTTATCTTTTGAACTCGGCGTTCCAACATGGCGTGGCCTCAGGTACTTGTTAGGCTCACTGTCCCACTGATCTGTAAGAAGACGTAAAAATTCTTCCCTCTGGAGAAAACGGATTCCCAGGTTTGAAGGGCCCTGCGTGTTCATGAGCCAGAATGCACATCTGACTTTCTGTAGAGCTGATAAGGCGAATAAGACGGTGGTAATGGACACCGAGGAGTATGACGCCAGAGTGAGAAGAGAGATTTTAGAATCAGGACTGTACGATAAAACTGAAGCAGAGCTGAATAATCGGCCAACGATTGACTTGAATTTTAGTTTGAATAGACTGAAGGAGGAGGGCACTTGTCGAAGGAAGATGTGGACCGGTTGGAACCAAAACCCCCACAGAGATTGCCAAGGATCTTCGCACAAGTGAAGACCCATAAAGAAGGAAGACCTCTGCGGCTGATAACCTCGGCAAAAGGAGGGCCATGTCAGAAAGTAGACTGGGAAAAAGCCGAAAGACTAAAAAAGTATGTAGACTCCCCAAGAAGGCTAACAAAAACAGAAGACCTTTTGGATGTGGAGGAAAAATTTAAAATCAAGGAAGATGAGATCTTGGTATCCTTTGATGTGGTGAACTCTTTCCAAAGCCTAACTCATTGAATGATTCTTGATATGCTGGAAAAGTCTGCGAAAAAGATGAAGATTCCGAAGAGGGATTTAAAAAAAGATAGATCCCTTCTAAAAGTAGTACTGTCAGACATCTATGTTGAATTTAAAGGAGAGTATTTTTGGCAAATCAAGGGGGCGCCAATGGGTTATTCCTGCTCGCCGGTGGTGGCTGAAATGGTGCTTCAACACCTCGATTCCTTTATTGAAGTATCGGTCCGAGAAGTGAGACTGTGGAAGAGGTTCGTGGACGATGTGATGGCGGTGGTAAAGAAAAAAGATCTCGACGTAGTGATGAAGAAAGTCAACAGCTGGCATGAAGATTTAGTGTTTATTGTGGAGGTAAAAAGAGAGGGCTCCCTTCCGTTCCTGGATGTGTTGCTGACGAGGAAAGAGGATGGCAGCCTTGTATACCAACCTTACAAGAAGAAAATGGGACCGGGGATCCCTTTCTCGTCGGGACATCCGAGGGGGCAACTCAAGGTGATTGCCCAAAATGAATTCCACAGGGTTGTTAAAAACTCGTCGAACTTGGAACTTGCAGTCACATTTGCAGTCTACAAAAGGAAAGTATATTAAGCTAGGATATTCCCCGGGGCTCCTAACGAGAATGATGAAGACAGCCGTTAGAATGCGCAATGTGAAGAAGAAGAAAGAATACCAGGGGGAAGAGCACGAGAGCAAAAAGCGAGTAGGCCTGACATATTTTAAAGAAACGAGTGATAGGGTCGAAAAGATATTAAAAGAAAAGGGATTCGCTACCTACCTTAGAAACGGTGACAATCTAAAAGATGTACTCCAAAATAAATGAAGAATGGCAGTCAACGGGAAGAAAGATGGATAAGGAAATGAAGAGAAAGATATCTTGGCCAAGATCAAAAATACTAGGGAAGGAGTATATCGGGTTCCATGTGATGGGTGCGATGATGTTTATATTATTAAAACGAGAAAAGGTGTCCGAACAATGGTAAAACAGCATATGGCCGACACACGGAATGGAGTGAAAGAAAACAGCATTGCTACCCATCACAGAGAAACTAGACATAAGATAGGATGGGAAAGAACATCCACCCTGCTAAAATCAAGTTCCCCTTTTGACTGACATCTGAGAGGACTGGAGTCACTCGCAATCCAGCAGCATTTAGGGAGAAAGGCGCACCTTATGAACACGCAGGGCCCCTAAAACCCGGGAAACCGTTTTCTCCTGAGGGAAGAATTTTCACGTCTTCTTACAGATCAGTTGGACAGTGAGCCTAACAAGTACCGGAGGCCTCGCCATGTTGGAACGCCGAGTTCAAAAGATAAAGATGAAGAGAATGTAAACAACAGTTTTCAAGAGTGTAGTAGTGCCTGATGATGACAGACGTTCCCAGTCTGTCGAAAATTCGCAAGGAATACTGGTATGGTATTCTCCGTTCTGAAATTGTGCGTGTTTTTAGTCCTAAACTTTACAACTGATGGGACAGGTCGCAGCGTTTCTAAACGATGTGGAATTGGATATAAATCTTTTATCATGTCATTACGCTCGTATCTTGAAAGACTGCGTGCTGTCTGCGAAGAAATGGTCAGCACACAAATTATTGACGTGCATTATGTGTAAAAGAAGGTTAGCCACAACCAAAAGGTATGGGCTTATTTATACATTGGACTCCTAGGCAAAGGTTTTTATAGAAATTGTTTAGCAGCAATTAAGAGATATTATTTTGAAGAAAATAGAGAGAGCAGAATTAAACGTGTTGCCAGTATGGCAGCTTAGCCTCGAATAGTGAGGTCTGCGTTTATTCAAAAGCAGCCTACAAAATGAGTGAGTGTGCCTTCATAAAACTGACGTAGTCACTCTAAAGAAAAAAATATTGACACTGACTTATAATACGGACGATATACTTAAGAAAAGAGGGGCTAACATATTTATAGGGGCCCAAAGTCATAATAACAACGTCATAACCTACACGATAAACGTGGCGCCTAATTACCTTAATTTAAATTAAGCAGTCTAAAGTCAGTGGTAATTCATTAAGCAAGACATCACAACCTTTTGGATGAGACAAAAGAATTTCACTTATAATAATTTGGGATGGGTAAGAGCACAACTGAAATTCGTACAGTACTTAAAAACAGCAATAATTTCTAATATGCAACCATTACGGTGCTCTTGTAATTAATTGTTCTTATTAACAGTACTGCAAGAAAAAACATTAGCCTATCTTAATTATAAACGATTTTACAGGCTATGAAGCAAACTTTACAATCATGAAACATTGTCACTCAGAAAGTGTATGATTCTATCACTTGTAATCTATTTGTGACCTAAGCAACATAAAATCAACAAATGACTCCCCCCCCCAACCCTACTTCCAGCTGCTATACTTAAAGAAAATAAAGGACACTTGCCATATTATTCAAAAAATTAAAAGCAAACGAAGCCATTGTATGGCTGCAGTGTAAAAAATATGCCAAACAAATTATCTGCTAGCACATCAGAATTAACGACAAATAATGTTCCTTAAAAGACACGCTGCAGAGTTAGACTTTTTTTTTTGCGTTATAGAACAGCAGCATGCGAATGAAAATATAATGTTTATGAATGAATGGCACTTACCCAGGTGTGATGTCAAGCAATGAAGACCCGTGCGTGTTCTTCCACATCCTGTAATTGCAAGTGCCCTTCCATGCTTCCACGAATGCAGGATTGAAAGCATCCAATGATTTATCAACATCTGTTGGGAAGGATGATTAATTTTAGACTTATTATTCCTGTAGAGGATATAATTTAAGAATAATAAAAGAGGGCAAACTAAGTTCCTGCTACATATTTCAGAATAAAACAACTTCATGACGCAAATTTTGATTACTGGAGTCATGTTTCCGTGTATCACTGTCCCAATGCTAAGAACCTCCTAGTCCCCAACACAGCCTTTCTTTTATGCAATAATCTTTTCTGTGGGAGTCCGCAACATAACAACAAAGACAACTATGCCGTTAATCGAAACATCAGTTGCCAGCATCGAGTTCGGCACATTACTACCACTGGCGCATCTGCTATTACACAATGGCTTGGAGCAAACATACGGAAAAAAAAAAAAGAGCAACTCCAGAAAATATATAAGTTCAGGGGGTTTCAGACATTTTGAACGAAATTAAGACCTTTAATGTTAGCCTACTGATATTAATCCCTTCACTGCCAGTGAACACCCAAGCAAACCTAAGAGAAGCCGAAGAGCACGGTTGAGTGGTCAGGGCCTCGGTCTTCAGATAAGAGAATGGGCAATTGTTTGGTGTTACCAACAGATGAAAACACGGGACTTAAGAAAGAACACCACTCACGAGAACATCCTGGCACTAAAGGGTTGTAGAGTCCAAAAAAAAACCATAAGGATTACAGTGTTTGCAGTTCAGAATGAACAAGCGCAAAAATGGAGTAAAGCCATTACTGCAATTGCAAGACGTTTGGCTGGCAAGTACACTACCATTCCATGCCCAAGAATTCACACAAAGAATTCCTCAACCTAGGAAAGAGTTTTATTACGCAACGGTCTGCTTTAATTCCTTGGTGTTGAAGGTCGGAATACAACCCAACCCACAAACTAACTTTCCTCCCCCCTCCCCAACAAATTTATTAAAATTGCTTTAACTGAGGGAAAATAAAAAAATAATCCAGGAAGTTGAAGGAGGTTAACAGTTTTACTAGAAAAAAAAAATCAACAAACAAAACTCAACCAACCTTCTAGCAGTGACGTTCGTAGAAGACAAACCAAATAATATTTAAACTGGGCTCTCAGCCATTCATCACTTCCTTCCCAACCTGAATAAAAAATTCACATAAAAGCACACATTAGTGATGGCTACTTTTAATAACCTAGAAAAAATGGGAAAAAAACTGTACTATGACATACAATCACAACAAATAGTACAGTGGGCAAATCAAAGCCACAAATGGATAACAAATAAGATACTGAAGTAAGTGAGTTTTCCTTGAAAAGTTTCCTTACAGGCAAAGGCCAATTTTCACAAATGCCGTAGGAAATCCTTCGGCCTGTAGAAGTTGGACAACAGCAGTAAGCAACAAAGTTATAGCACATCCAAGTTCATGCGCATGATCTTGTCAAGCTTTTAGATAGGTGGGCTTCCTTGTATTGGCATGCACAGGGAAGGGGTAGGGGGAGGGGGAAGGCAGAGTGGGCATTGCCCCTGCCCTTAAAGGCCTTTTTGTGCTGACGTTTGAGCGGCAGTGCCTGAGAAAGTGCCTAAAGACCTAAAAGGCTAAGAAAGGAGCAGAAAAGGTAAAGAGATATAGAAGCAAAAAAAAAAAAATTTTCACTAGGCTTGTACCCTTTTACTAAAAGATGCCTCTTGCCCTATTCGGGGTATTTGCACACACTACTACTGGTTTTTGCATGGAAACTTCCCAGTGAAGTTCCCACATGGAAATCCAGCAATGGGACAAACCACTGGTGTTATGACAGCCAGCTCGGGGCTATTAAAAGGAAGTTTCCATCCATTCAGCAAGTTTATCCAACATTTTAGGAAGTATGACTGAAATAGGGAACAATCCTGTCCAAGATGAAAGCATTCCACTGCCTAAACCTGTGGATCCAGAGATCGGCTAGTGAACTTAAACAGTCAGTACTTCAACCTCATACCAAACCAGCTGAACTACACAATTTCAAGTTTCCTAGATCCTGAATGAGGTAAGTGTAATACGAATAACACAGCGTCCGTCCACTCTGTATTTTCGACCTTGCGAAAGAGCGTCGCCTAACACACTATTCAAAATTATGAAAAGAAAGCCTAACCTTCGATCTGGCATTTCTCAAGAACGTGACAACAGTTACATTCTTGAGAAATGCCAGCTTAAAGGTCAGATTTTATTGTTAGTGTAAGCCTGCTAAGCGTTTATGCAGAGGCGAGTTCTTTCCTCCATCGTCGATTTGAACCTGGACTCATGGCTGGCTATTCTGTCCTGAAAGTGGGGCGAGAATTGCTGTAAAGTTCCAGAAAGTTTGAGTTCCTCGTGTGAATGCTTAAGAAAGGTATTGGAGATGAACTCCTCACCCTTCTAGTAAGATGGCCGTAAGGAGTTTTCTTTCTTCTACAATGAAAACTTCGGTGTGGAGCTGAACCACCTTATGAGTGTTCCAGGTGGGAGGGCGAAAAGAGCAGGAATCCTACATTGCTTTACACAGGGATCAGCGATCCAGTCGGATATTTCGGAACGAATGAAGAGTCGGAGCAATTCTGTGGTGGCACTCTCATAACATCACAGAAGTTTCATTGTCGAAGGTCTACGATTGTGCCAAAACCCAAGTCAAACAGGTGGGTCGTTGCTTAAGTAATTCCTACAACAGCATTGGAAGAACTTTGTTATGGATAAGCCTGTCATCAAGGAAGACATGTCAATGAATGCCTTTTGTGTGAAGTGATGCAAGGATGGGCTTTGCAGTTGCTGAGAATACGGCTGGAACTGTGCATAGGTTAAAGGACAGAACTTTGAACAAGAAGATTTTTCCATTTTCGAATGAATTGGTAAAGTGGTAAAGTGGCACGTAGGAATAGAACAGGTGTCTTATCAGGCTTCAAGGATTATTGGGGCTTCCTTCCTACACTATTTCCTTCGTTTTTGTTACCAACAAATTCAAATTTGGCCGCCCTTGTAGCCGCTAGTATTTATGGGGCTGTCTGCTCATCTCCCTCCAACTCCTACTGACAGTTAAGCTTCTTGCTGAGATGGTAGCTTACCAAGTGTGAGACCCTCAGAAATGCAGGACCTTGGATGTTCATGAAAGTCTTTCCATACTTCTGGTGTTGTTGTATGGCGAAGGACTTGGTGTCGTTGTGAAAGTATGCTGACGTTTTTATTTGTGTAATTGTTTAAATTGTTGATTTCACAGTATGAACTGCAACAATCTTTTTCGTATTGTTAGGAAAGGATTATTCTACCAGACAACTAGTTCTTGCAGGAGAAGCACAGTTCTCTGAGTAGAATCCGACGATACTGTGTTACAATGTGGGATGCCCCTCTCGCAATCGGCACCTTTTATCTTACTTACCTGCATACCCTTACCTCTTAATTTATGCAAATTTGCGTCACTTCCGGTCCCCTCCATCCTCTGCCCCATGTGCTTTATCTCCACTGTCTTTTGCAGCTACCGGCGCGTTGGAAACCAACCGCGCCAGTGAGGCCGGGGGGGTGGGGGGGGGGCTGAAAGTAACACAGTGTCGTCGGATTCAACTCAGAGAACTATGATTCTTCTGCGAGAAATAGTTCTCTGTGTTGATACCCGCCGAGCAGAGGACTGTGTACAGCCATCTTGCCAGTGTTTGCGAGCTGACAGAGCAGTGCAGGCGAACATAGGACAGGAACAGTTCATCGGGGCCCACCCTTGGGCGGTGTGGTGGTTAATCTCGCATCGGGCTCGCGCGGTGGATGCAAGCCTGGACACAACCCACCGCATCCAGGAATTTTTCTGGATGCCGAAGCAGCTGTAGGACGATGTAGGGCACACCAACTCGCAGTCTTGTGGTGCTGCACCACGAAAACGGCCTCCTCGTCCTGGATGTCACACCATTTGAGCCAGCTCACTTGCCCCACTACTAGCTGTCACGGCCAACAACATAACTGTCTTCAAAGTTAGCAGCAGGGTCAAACCATGCAGGGGCCTCAACGTGCTCAAGTAGCGCGCCACAACAGCCCAGATCACAAAGTACCGGGGCATCGAGGGCCTCTCCAAAAAAGCCCTTTCACAAAAGGACGCACTAGCGGTTGACAGTGTCGCTCCATCATAGCCTGTATGCCACCTAGAAATCGCCGCCAAATACTCCATCACACTACGGAACAGCAACCCCGACGAGAAAGTTCCACCAAAAAGTTTAGGCACCCTTCTACCGATGCCAACACAGGATCTAGGCCCCGAGTTACACACCAATCACTCCACCTCTTCCACTTGAAATCGTACAAACGGTGCGTTAACGCTGCCACATCTGCCAAAGTATTCTCTACTGACGAGCCCAAACAAGGGCGAAACAGTCTGTCTAGAGATCTTTGTGTGTGAGAGCTAATTGATATTAAATGATCAATTGGTAAAAATTGTCCTAGGCCCGGGTGTCAACCATTCAGTAGAATGGAGCCCAAAACAAGCAGACGTTTCTGCTATTTCGCTTGCTGAAACCGTATTTGTTTCACCCTTGTCATTTGCCCTAGCAAGCGTAGCCTAGCTCTCAACCACAAAGTATTCTCTACTGACCAGCCCAAACAAGGGCGAAACAGTCTGTCTATAGAAATCTTTGTGGGTGAGAGCTAATTGATATTAATTGATATTTAACACAATATCCTTCGCAACAGTTGAAAGTTCACAAACACCACCCCAGCTGTCCACATATCACTAGAACTTACGACACAATGTCACTAGGACTTCCCTGGGAGCTCCGTGCACACACCCGTAATTACACAACTGAAGAAGCTCCGTGCACACACCCGTAATTACACAACTGAAGAAAACAAACTAATACGGCTCTTGTCCACTGCCTTAGCAGTGACGGCCCTACCCACAACTTGGTCTTCACCAATCGCCACCTCTACCCTGGGCCACCGCCACTGGCCTTAAGGTGCAGGATACCCCCGCGGTGGCTACACACTGCGGCGCGGTGTAACTAATGCTCGCCTCGTCGCCGCGGCTTCCTGCTGCGCCATTTCAACAATTTCTTGAAAACACCAAAATGGCTTATTTTACTGTAAGAGTTTTCAGAATTATTACAATAGGTAAAATCCATAATGTTTACGCACCATCTCACAAATAGAATATTTAATCAACATCCAGCAAATTTTCGACAGCTCTAAAGAAATTTGAGCTTAAATTCCCTCCTACTAACTTCTTCAGGCTTCCAGGTTAGTATTTGTTAAAACTACATCACTCTTACGCTCGTCGTGTTTTGAAATTTGCTGCGACTGTCCGATTGTAATAGTTTCAATAATTCTTGTAAAGGGACACCAAACAATTCCGTCAGTGATGGTTCTCGCGCAAACAACTATGGCCGAACTTCTTCTGTAAAGGTCAACTTCAGGCGATCTCGACGTGTTCTGTTCATGAACAGCAACGCCTGGAGTTGCAAGGTAGTGGCGTCGACTAAGACCTGAGACAGCTGGCTCTGCCACGAACTTCCGTAGTCCACTGGACTCATCGAGCAAATTGTAGTGCATGCAACATCGGTGGCAACACCCCAAAAATTCTGCCTGGACAACAGCCAAAGTCACATCCGTACACTCGATGGCCGAACTCCTATTCCTAACTCTCAGCAGGATAGGCGTATCCGGCGGCACAAATTCCTTTTGCAACGATGCATTCACCACATATCTGTTGTAGATAAGAGTCTTTTTCTGCTGCCGATAATTGTACTGCTTTATGTTTGTCCCACCATTACAGTACACGAGCATCCAATTCCCAAACTGGGTGCTTCTCCACGACAGCCTCCGGGAGAAATGTGCACGACTCTGCAGCAGTTTCCATTCCCCTTCGCAACATTTTGACAATGTCAAATTCCCGGGCCTCACTTGCCCGTTTCTCGGTACAGAAATCTACGTTTGGATCGTCCAACCTCGTGCCCGATTCCAACTACGTATTTTCACTATTTGGCCAAAGGTAATCTGCATCATAATCATCATACGGCACTGCATGTTTATCGTCAAACGCGGCAGCATCCGCCATGCTGTCACGCCACTCTCTCCAGCCTATGGAGTGGACCGGCTCATCACTTCGCAAACGACGCTCTGACAAATCGCTTTCTCTACCGGTTCCCTTATAATTCACGCGAGGCCTGCTTGTAGTCATCGCATTGCGAATTGTCCCTTGCAATTCCTAACTAATTAATTTTGGCAATGCGGCAAGTGAATCAGACAGACTTCCCCATGGGATACCCGGATTTATCTGACCAGTCAGCACTGCAGGCCTTATGTTGCTGCCATCTTGTGGAGTAGGCCCCGTCTCGGCATGCCCGGCGTCAATCTCACATGACTTAGGCCTTTTCTCCTTATTTTCCGTTACTTCCCGATAATCCACACGCACCGTCTTTTAAGACTTCTGTTTGTTGTCAGTGTCCCTAGGCATCGTTGACGATCAACAATTGTTCCACCAACAAGGAAGAAAAATGTCGACACAACCAAACCACGTTGTTGATAGTATAAAAAAAAAATTAAATTACCAATTTCAGCAGGGCAGGAAACACGACCACACGTGCTGGCAGCAAAAGAAACAGTGGAGATGAAGCACGTGGGGCAGTGGGAGTAAGTGACCAGAAGTGACGTAAATTTGCATAAATTAACCCGTAGCCGCCTAGATACCAACGTACAACAGCGAAAAACTAAGTCCCAGTGCGAGCTTTATGAGGGGGCCCTGGGGACCCCGAGCAAAGAGAGCAGTCACAGCCCACCAGTGGTCGAGTCGTTGGCTCCAAACCAAGAGAATACTGGTTCGAATCCAAGAACCGACCCGAGTCCCATATGGACTCTAAAAAGGGTCTGAAAGTTTTTTCAGGCGGTTATGGGTTAAGAGTTAATTGTATGCAGGTAAGTAAGATAAAAGGTGCCGACTGCAAAAGGGACATCCCACATTGTAACACATTTACGAGGATACTATGAATGAGAAGTAATCTTGGTTACAGATTTCAGGGTGAAAACCAGACGGCAGTATTTTCAGTGGTTGTAGCCCATAAGTTCAGTACAGGAATTATGCAGGGATGCTGCAGGAATCCACCAACTATGTTTACAGGCCTCGTTAGCTGATGACCTGTTTGGATCCATTGCATCAATATTATTTTTTTTAGAATTCTTGATTAACCAGCATGATACTTTGACTAGTGTCTACTGGACACTTCAATTTTTTCTTGAGTGTTCTGAAGATTCCTGTCCTCTTTTTCATGACTGGAAACTTCGTCAAAAGGGCTGGACATTTTTTGTATTTGCTGCCATTATTTTGTTTGGTGACAAAGCAAGGGTACAATGTTCTCGCCCTCGCCCATAAACAAGTTTACAATGGTGTCTGTGTATGTACAGTAAGCAACAACGAGTTCGTCCATTCAACAATGCTAATTTTAACGATGAATTCTACAACATTGCTCAGGGACGTGCCTTCAGCGTGGCTGCAGCGTTGTTGCAAAGAATATTAGACAAACTAAATAGCCCGTAAGCAGTACTCACAATTATATTCTTAGTTTTTACGAAGAATAACAACCGTCGTAGCATCCGGGAACTGCAGTGTAAACCACTATGAGGCAATTTAAATTTAAAAAAAAATTGCACGGTATCATGTGGCCGGGAATTTTACACAATGACAGGTAAACTGTTTTTTTTTCATTTTGGTGGCCACATTTGACTGTAGTTTCTAGATGGTACGACAAACATTTTTTATTTATATTTTTACCACAGTTTCATTTCTCTTCAGAATTCTTAATTTGTAAAATGAAGCCAACATTATGAATAGCCAAGAAGGAAGAGTGAGCAGCAATTACGACAGGAAAAAAATCATGTACCCCGATTAGTTTGTTGTAGATTGACGTTAAATTAAATGGCAAGTTAGCAGCAATTGTGGAAGTACCAAGTTACCATAGTGGTCTATTACACTGGATGCCCAATCCAAAGAACAGGGTTCAATTCACGGACTCATGATGCACATGAATTTTTATTTGTCCTAATTGCTGCTCACTTGTCATTCTTAGCTGTCGTATTGTTGACTCCATTGTGTTTTTTCATTTAATGTGTTGCTACACTTAAACGATTTAGCAGATTTTAATTTGCCATCAATAAATCGGCATGAAGAGTAAATTTTGTTGTTAGTAAATATGAGAATTCGATGGGCTGAATTTAATCTGTCAACAGAAAATTTGGGCAGAATGAATAACCTTTGATATATTTGAATTTGGCAAGTCATAGTGGACTTAAGAACCTACTCTGAAGTGCTAATTTCAAATATTGTGATAGTTTTGAGAGTTAGTTAATGGTACTTGCTGTTTTCTGGACACTAGCCCGAAGAAGATGGAAGGATGTGAAAAGACCGCCGAAAATTTGCAAGTAGTGGACTATTGCTGGAAATTTTTGACTGAGCGTAAATGAATCTTTAATTTGGTAACTTCCGAATTGTATTCCTTAATATTTCTCCTAGTTTAGGAATTGCAAAAATCACAAAGGCCCCTACACTCAACATTAAGCCTTTTCAGTCAAGGTATGGTCACAAGTAGACAGATTGGGTGAATTACTGTCCCTCATAATTTGTGACTCTCCTTAGGGGGAAGAACGGTACTGTATTTACATCCTACTGGATGTAACCACTGTCATTTTGTACAGATATATCGCCACATGGCTTCTGTTAGTTACACCCCATTATACAATACCTCTTACAACAATAAACCTGTTATAACAATACTATTTTTGAGGCTCTTCAAGTAAATGTGTGCAAAAGTTACTGTTTATACAGATAATACTGATAAAACATTGTATTTCCCAACTCTGTTTATACAGATAATACTGATAAAACATTGTATTTCCCAACTCCCATGAACTATCATTATAAAGATGTTTCACTGTATGAAGTAATAGTGCCTTAAGACATGAAGGATTGGAGGGTTAAAAAATTTGCACGTTGAACTGGTGGCACCAACGAAATGCAATCTGTGAACCAGAACTGTTATGCCTAAACTACCAATATAGACCTAGGGTCCTACGTGTACTACGGATTTAGGTTGGTACGGTTTGGTTGCTCATGTGTATGTCCATGTTTCACCGAATAATCCAATTTTTGCGTACACAGGGTAATAAATGTATCCTTTATCTCAAATCACATGATGCACAGTTTTAAAAATGTGCGCGCTCAACCATTGTTGCATGAAACAATTTTTCGCTGGCTTATAATGTTACTTCCTTGCTGTGGTCCGTTCGATGCATGGGTGGCGTTGGATGCACCATTTGCAACACTGGTATGGTTTGGTCGCTCATGTGCATGTCTATGTTTAATCAAATTAATTTTTGTCAATCACATTTTTTTGCACACTGTCAAACAAATGCTGAATGACCCCGGTCTCGACGCAGCCCCGACCTCTCTTCCGGACTCTTATCAGCAGGCACTGATTTTTGAATATTTCTATGGGAAGTAAATAAGCAGTATTTTCCAGGTTCTCGTGACGGCCGACTGAAAATTGTTTCTATTGCCTGAAAGAAACATACATTACCTGTGAATTTCAGCATTCCTTCCCAAGGATGTTTTCTTCCCTGGAAGTTTCAAAGTCCGACCGGCTGCGTAACCTGGTCTGCACAAGCATGTGCGCAGCCCTTTTACAAAAGAGTTCAGGCGACGCGGCCTGTCATCTTTCCCTCTCGATATGTCACGGTGGTGACTCAAGAGGGGCGGTAGAAAGGGTACAGTTCATCTATGTTTCCATCAGGCAACAGAAACAATTTTCAGCTGGCCGCCAAAATACTGTTTCTAGTTGTCGTTCGTAAATATTAATTACCTGTGAAATTTAGCAATCACAGATGATATCGTCAGTAATGCAAGCGAGCACTACCTAACGGGTTCCCTAGGGTCACGAGCTGGTTCCCCCCGCCCCCCCCCCCCCAAAAGTTAAGGGGTTCGCACTTTATTGAAAACAGAAAACAGTCATTCGGATCTCTTTTGTAAAATGTGGTGGCCCTGAAAAGAGTCGTTTGTTTAAAGATGGGCCTTGCTTCTGCTTCAGGACATCTGCTTGAAGACACTGTTTTCAGTGCTTAAGGGGGTTAGATCACACGCCTGGCTGCGACGATGGGTCCCATAGGATGTGGAGCATTCTATTGTTTGGCTCATTTAGACAGATTGGCTTCTCCAGGAAGCGACTTTCAAGATTTCGTGTATTGCGACGTTGCTGTGGAAGGCCCGGGATGTGGAAATTGCCCGTAGCTCATGTGCAGTTGCTCAAATGTTGATGTCCTCATAGGCACTGGTTATGACAGTTCTGACCCAGGATGCAATCATTCTCGTCGATGTCTCGCCAAAGGCAGTGCTGAAGGGGAGAAAGAGTTGGTTGCAGCCTATGCTGAATTCAAGGTTTTCTATTTTCTTGATGTAGAAGCGTAAAATTCGAACGGGATAGAGGAGGTTGATCACCACTTATGTTAGTGAGCACTGGAATGATAGTTGGTTGTGGTGGTTCAAAGGGTTTCTCAGTTTTAGCTCAGAAGATTGCACTTGGTCTCAGGTGAACGGCGGTGCAATTCAGGTCAAATAAGCAGTAAGCGGGATCGATGGAGAGGGCTTGTATCTCGCTGCAACGTAGGCTACTTGCAAGACTGGTCAGGAAGATTGTTTTCCTTGTGAGAAGGTTGAGGTCGCAGTTCTGAAGAGGTTTGTACGGTGCTTTCATGAGTGAGTTTAGGACGGTGACAAGGTCCCAGTCAGGGAAGGATAGGTGAATGGATGGACGTTTAATTTCAAAGGATTTGATCAGTGAGGATATGTAGAAGTCTTCTAGAAGGTGACAGTTACCTGCAGCTATGAAAACAGAGTTTAATGCCAATCTGTACACCGGAATGGTTGAACCTTTTGAAGCCTTGTTTGAATAGATCGTTGAGAGAGGTTAAGAGTTCCGGTAGAGGGGGATTGATTCTGTTGCACCAATAAAAAGAACATTTAGCCGGCCCCCAGCCTGGCCGGCTAAAAATGGTTTCTTTTTGCCTAAAACATACTTAACCTGGTAATTTTAGCATTACATTCCTCGAATGTGATGTTCCCCTGGAGATTTCTTCCGGTTTGTAGACGCCTGCTTGCATAGCCCACCGCGCATGCGCGGTGCGGTCCTCCCATATAAAAGCGACAGCGCGCACGCTATCGGCATTCATTTTACTCTCAATGTGTCAGGCGGTGACTCGAGAGGGGAGGCAGGGCGGGAGTTAAGGTTAAGTATGTTTTAGGCAAAAAGAAACCATTTTTAGCCGGCCAGGCTGGCGGCCGGCAAAATGTTCTTTCTTTATTGCCAAAACATCTTAACCTGGTAATTTTAGCATTACCAGTTGACCTCGTCGAAGTTGGTGGCGGGCACCGTCTGTACGAACACCCCGGGATGCAAGCAGGCTTTCCCCCATGAATTTTTTTATCTGCAAGAGAAAAATTCGTATTTTATTCAGAACAAATTGGGCTAAACAGGAATTTGGTCTCTTTCGTGGGAATTGGTGGCCCTGAAAAGGACCATTGTTTGAGGGTCTTGCTTCTAGCTGGATGGATCTTGCTTCCTCATGGATCTTGCTTCTGCTTCGTTCTGAGTGCTTAACCCTTTGAGAGCTGCATTTTTTTTTATATCTCCAAAAAAGTAGGGGTAACCTGGACGGGGCTCGAACTGGCAACCTGAAGGAGCTGTTAAACGTGAGGCACACGCCTCTACCAACTCGGCCACGGCCGTTTCTAGAGTCGGCTTGTTAAGGGAACCTAGTATTGTTGTCATTCCTGCATTGTTGGCCATCTCGCGCGTAGTAAGGACTCTGTTTTTAATACTTCAACCTGTGCTTGTGTTTGACCCGAGATTTTCTCGGGTTTAGCACTCAAAGGGTTAAGGGGGTTTGACCACAGTTCTGGCTGCGACGATCGGTCCCAGCCAGTGTAGTCCGGATTCGTCCTTCGTCATGTCCCTTAGGTAGTGGGACGTGAAGGTGGATTGGTGGCGCCACGATGCTGCTGCTAGGATTTCTTCGATTGGTGTGGCATTGTGGTGGGCCCAAGATGTGGAGATAGCTCGTACTTTGTGCGCCGCTATCCTCATGCTCTTACTCAATCCGTGCTTGTCGTAAGCTGCTTCGATTGTTTTCTTGATCCAGCGTGACACCATGGCGGTTGTTGTTTCGCCGGTTTGGGGGTCCACTGGAAGGAAGAGTTGATTCCTGCCTCTCCGAATGTCTTCGTGTTGAGTGCGTAGGTAGAAGCGGAGAGCTCTGACTGGGCAGAGGAGGCGTTCCGGTTCGTTCCCAGTGAGGTTTGAAAGGGCAGGGAATGTTACGGGTTTCGAGGGTTCGGATGGTTTTGAGTTTTTGCTCTGAAGGACGCTCTTGGGAAGAGTGTGACTGATGAGAAATTTGGGCCGAAGATGCAGTATGCCGGGTCTGCCGAGAGGGCTCAGAACATCTTAGACTTGCTGCCAGTGTTACGAGGAAGACAGTCTTGCGGGTCATGAGGTGGAGTGAGCTGTCTTGCATGGGTTCATAGGGGTTCTCCATTAGTGATTGTAAGACGATGGAGAGGTCCCAGTCGGTGACGGAACATCTAGTGGTAGGTCGATCGTTTTCGTATGAGCGTAGTAAAGCAGAAATTCGGTAGTCTTCCAGTAGGGCAGTGCGACCGGCAGCTTTGAAGACGGAGGTTAATGAAGACCGGTAGACGAGGATGGTGGAGCCTTTGAGTTTGTCGATGTTGAACAGGTCACCGAAGAAGCTTAGGAGTTCGGGAAGAGAGGGGTTAAGTGGATTTGTGCGTTTTGCGATACACCAATGAATCCACTTTGACCAGTGGCTGTCATACGTGCGGTTTGTTGATTCTCTGGTTGCTTTTGATGCAATGCGTTCAGCCTCTTCTTGATGAATGCCAGCCTTTTGAGGAGTGTGATGATAGTAGCCACCCGTGTAAGTTTAGGAGTGGGAGGTTCGAGTGTAGTTTTGTTCCCTTTTGTTGTGACAGAAGATCTGGTAGATGAGGGAGACTTCTTGGAGTGTCGACTGTTAGGTTTAGGAGGAGCGGGAACCAGGCTGCCGACGGCCAGAGGGGGGCTATTAGGATGAAAAGGCCCGGGCTCGATTTGATTTTCCGAAGTACTTGTGGAAGCAGTTTGAAGGGTGGAAATAGGTAGGCGAACAGGTTGTGCCATGGGAACGGGAGAGCGTCTACTGCTACTGCTGAGTCATCCGGGATTGGGCTGATGTAGTGGGGAAGTCTGGCATTGTGCCTCGTGGCGAATAGATCCAGCATTGGTTTGTCCCATATGTTGAAGAGAGATTCACAGATGGATTTCTTGAGGCACCATTCGCCTGCTGGTGGTTTCAGGCGTGAGAGAGAATCTGCAATCACATTCCTGTTGCCTGGGATGTGAAGCGGTAGGAGGGTGATGTTGTGTGGGATGCACAGATTGAAGATTTCCGTCATTAAGTTGTGGAGCGATCTTGATTTCGTTCCGCCTTCTTTCCTGATGTAGGCCAGGGCTGTTGTGTTGTCCGCCTGGATCTGTATGACCTTGTTTTTGATGAGTGGGAGGAAGTGACGGAGGGCTAGGATTGCACGAAGTTCCAGTCCGTTGATGTGGTCTTTGAGGGTGGCAGGCCACAAGCCGGAGATTTCCTGGTTGTTCAGGTGTGCTCCCCAGCCAGTGCATGATGCATCCGTGAAGATTCGGTGGTCGGGTGGTGGTTCCTGTAAGGGGACGGATTTCGACAGGTTTGTGACGTCGGACCACCAAAGGAGGGATTCGAAGGGGAAGTCTTTGTTGAGCGGGATCTTTCTGTCCGGATTGTTTTGGTTGATTGAGTGGTTGTCTATCCGGTAGTGGTGGAATGGTCTTACCATCCACCGCCTGTAAAAGGGACCAGGTTGGCCATTGCGTCCATCTTTCCGATGAGGGAGTTTAGTTTCCGGGCGGAGAAGCTTGGTTGGAGGCGGAAGAGCCGGATGTGATGTAGGAGATCCTCCATGCGTTCTGGGGACGGGGAGATTGATGCCGAACGTAGGTCGAATGATGCTCCGAGGAACGTAAAGACTTGTTCTGGAAAGAGTCGTGACTTTGCCAGGTTTACGGCAAACCCCAGGCTGTACAGCAAGTTAATGGTTTTGTCCCTGTTGAGTTCCAATTGAGACGGGTCTGGGTTGTTGAGGGCCCAGTCGTCGAGATAGGCACTGGCTTGTTTTGGTGCTGGTGAAGGTTCGCCAAGATTGGTTTTAGGACAAGGGTGAAGATCCTTGGGGCTGCATTCAGGCCGAAGGGGAGGCAGCGGAATTCGAAGACTTTCTGGTCGTAGATGAAGCGAAAGTAGTGGGTGATTGCTGGATGAAGGGGGATGTGAAGGTAGGCGTCTTCCAGATCGATGGTGACTGTCCAATCGCCCTACATGAATGATTGGCGGTTGGATTCTAGGGTCTCCATCTTGAAATGTTCGTTTTGGATGAACTTGTTGAGGGGTTTCATATTGAAAATTAGGTGTAGGCCTCCTGATTTCTTTGGGCGGGTGAAGATCGAGCTGTAGAAACCCGGGCCTGGGTTGGAGAGTTGTCGTACCGCATTCTTCCGTAGCAACTCCGTAACTTTGTGCGACAGGGAAGCTGTCGTTTGGGGCGAGAAGTCCGATGGGGGCGATGGCGACAGCGGCGATTGGTGTAGGAACGTCGGACGAAAGCCGTGTTTTATTATCGACAGGATTTCCAGGTTTGTGGTTAATTTTCGCCAGGCCGGGAGAAAGTGGCGTAATCTGGCTCCGACCGGGAGGCCAGCCAGGTGCAAGGCGTCGTTGTTGATTTTTACGTTGCATTCTTCTACCCCCGGGGAATGAGAATCGGCTCCTTCGGTCGGGGGTAGCGGCGCGCTTCTGCTGGGAGCGTTGGCCGGGGCGGGAGCGAGGAGCGTCGGAACGAAAATAAAATTAGGATATCATGTTGGACCATATTTCAGGACACATTCAGGACATTTATTTGAGTTTTCCAAAAATTGTAAACTATTTTTCAGTCTTGAGCATCAATTAGGCATATCAAACTAACATAAAATGTTCTTTTTACAATGCCGTTTTTTTTTATTTAGGCAGTTTTTTTTTCATAGCTGAAGGGTGGTTCACAGATTGTTTTGCATGCAAACTGAGTGTTTAATTTTTTTACATTTTCCAATTTGCTACGAACTTCATACAGTTTTTCAGTACCAGTATTAATCATTATTTGGGCAACTTTAAAATGTAGCACTAATTCAATTTGAAATTCACATACTCGACGTATCATCACATACTCCACAACACAGAGAGACCCACCATACAAAACAGTTAGTCCTAACATTAGCAGTAGCTGTAGCTGTGTGACAGGCGGCTATCACACGTGATAGTATATGGTTCCATGATGGCAGGTAGTGATGGTTAACGACTAAATACGTTGGTTAGCATCTGCCAAGATACATGCAGAAGCATGCTCCCAATTTCGTGAACCATACAGTGCACACGCGTCATCATATTTACCGTATTAGTTATTTATGCCAGCACAAAAATCGAGGCTTAGATAATAATTCCTTTTCATTAAGTACGATTAATTTTAGAATTTCGATAAATTTCAGGACATTATGTTAAAAGTAAGGACATTTCGGGACAAATTTTCAAAAATCAGGAATTTCAGGAATATCAGACAAGTTGTACCACTGCTTTAGTCTAGCGGCTTTCGCATGTTTTTGTTCTGAGATAGGCAGAAGAACCGCCGGCATAACAATGCCTCATTATTGTTTTGTTTTTACTTATAGAGATCTTATTGTTGCTGATCACTTTGTGCGACATAGCAATAATAACTCTTAAACATAGCAGTACTGTTGATTTATACAATGTTATTATGTTGAGTGTATCCCGCTTGTTATCATGCTGGAAGGTACAGGAGTGGGTCATAATCGACCTAGTGTGGTATAATCACCTGATTATACACTGGCATCGGGGATACCCCGGAACCTTTTCGTTGTACGCATGCGCAACTTGCCGAACTAAGTTTAAAACAGATGCCAACTGCTAGTTAATGACTGAGGGTTTTGACTCGCATATATACCAGCTAGAAAACTCGAGGTACTCATTGCGATTTTCGTATTTTAACATCACACTTTATAATTTTTTAGGCTTGTATCTTATAATTTTTCTTCGGCGATCTATTGGCATAAATAATTTTAATTTTTAACGTATTAGCCCTTTAGTTTTTCGATCCCATGGTAATTATTAGCAAACGATTAAAGATTAGTACAGGAACACACACAGCGCCATCTCTCGGCAAATTTCAGGAATGCGTGGTTGATGTGGCGTGTTTAACGGGAGAAAGTCGCCGACAGTAGTATTGCTATAACTTCTCGTTGGAGACAAATAATTTTGTCTCGCGCTACACGCTCGGGATATAATTGCGAAATAATTAACATACATTAGTTTTAATGTCAAGTTACAGGCTTCATGCGAAAACAGTAGCCGAATTATCCACAAAAGCTCTAGGGCTATTACTACTGATAATAAACCATGAAATAGAGTATAGTATTCAGCATTAGCTATATTCTGTTAAGCTTGCCTAATGCAACATTAGTATTATTTTTAGTATTATGTGCCTCCAAAGTTTCTTCTGAAATACCGTACTGCATTTAGTTGCAGCAGCTTGTTTGCATACGAAGAGCATTATTCAAGAGCTGTTACAAGCTGTCAGTCGATGCAAAGCACAGCAGCTGCCAAAGCACTGGAGAAATCACAAACCTACCACTTCGGTACCATTTGTCTTTTTATGAACAGGTTCTTAACATTAACAACACGAAACAAGTTTAATATAAACGTGCTGAGACATATAAATGATGATGCACTTACCAGTTCCGTCTAAGAATACATCTTCCTTATCTTCGACAACGTGGCGCACTATGTAGTCCGCAAATCTTAGGTCTTCTGTGGTCAAATGCAGCTGCTTACGTAACTCGAGATCATGAATTTCTATTTTTCCTTCGTCAACCTACAAGAAAGCAAAAGTTTAATCCAATAGATTCAGCCTTTCGCAGAAGCATGAAACTGTAATAAAACTTAAAAAGAGCACAAGCAATGTTTATAAACTCATACACACAAGCAAAATGCTATGTAACGGAAAAGTATGCACATAAAATGTGTGTATAATTGTACATACATTGTACATATAGTATACCCGTATGATATTTCAGAAGAAACTTTGGGTATACTACTACAAGATCAATAAAAAAAAAACATACCTCAACAATAACGTCCGAGAGCTGCTGCTTTTGCTTAAAAAGAACATTTGTGGCACCAACAAGAAAACTGCGAACGTGGGAATCGGATAACAGATCCAGATATGGCAGTGACAGGTAAGGATGACACAAAACCCCCTGAAAAAATAACACGCTGTTTAGTGAGGTATGGAACTTATGTTCTTCAAGAGACCACAGTAAAACAACAAAAAATGTTAACACTGCTTTCATTTGCTATTTTATGCTTGATATCAATTTAAAACCCTTAAATTCCATTTTAAATCGTACATGATTAGTTTAGCTAATCCCCCGCTAGGCGCCCTGCTGGTGCTTCCCATATAATAATGGTATAGCGGCCGTAGCGGGTTTTGACTTCGCTTCGGGCACGCATGTAGCAAACACATGGAGCCCCGTTAATGCTATTGGTACGTATAGGCTAATCACGTTATCGCCCAATCGCCACCAATGTGGAAGAAAATTTGAAAGTTTGTGTGGCCTTATATGGGTTTTTGTTTTGGGAATGAACATTATTTAAAGCGAAATAAGCCCAAAGTAAATGGCAGCGCTTACGAGAAAAGTGAAAAGCCACTGATTAAAAGTTACAACATTCATCAGTTCTTTTTTTTTTTTTAAGAAAATCAACCGATCACTGATAACCCAATAGTGACAAAAAATGGCCAATCTTTGTTTGGCTTGAGAAGTTCGGTGCGACTTTACTCAATATGATATTATTTCCAAATGAAAAGCCGCTGACGGAAAATTACAATATTCATCAGTTCGTTTTTTTAAAGAAAACATCACTGATAATCCAATAGTGATAAAATTGGCCTATCTTTCTTCGGCTCGATCAGTTCGGTGCTACTTTACTCAACATGAAATTATTTCCAATTCCTACATCCCAAATGTAAGTTTAATACAAGGACAAAACCAAGTAGAAAATACTACCAATGCCACACAACAACAATTAACTTACTTTACTAAAAACAGAAAGTGGAAATCCGCATTCTTCATTGCTCATGTTGATGACAACAATGGGAGATGTAGGAGGAACGAATTCCACTTCGGACAAAGAAGGAGTCTTGATATCGTCCATCTTGCCTGTCTCCAAACTCTCTGGATCAGCCGTGATTTTCTCGTTAGTAGCTGACGCAAACAGGCCATCCATTTGTTCAGAATTTGACATAGGGATGGAGTTGCGCCCAGTCCAGTACGTCAGCGCGCCAAAAACTCGGCCTTTGATGGCTGAGATTTTGGAAGAACCTTCATTGCTCGCCAAAGAGTCCTTGGATGCTATGCTTGTTTCACTGTTGTGGGTACTACCAAGTTCATCATTTTCATGGGCTTCATCATCGGTAGTGTCCGTATCACGACAGTGAAACTCTAACTTTGATCGGGTCAAGCCTCCCTTGTCTTTTGATTCACAATCGAGAAGATCTTCAAATTCAGATATTAACTGAGCTTCGTTGGACGAAGCTGGATGCCTATTTTTGATGTCGCTTGTTCGCACAGATGATTTGGGCTGAGCAGACGTCGTGGAGCAAGCATTTGTTACAGCACTTTTGCCGTGAAGCGGACTTTGTAACCTATTTTCTTTATCTTTCTGTGATTTGTCATCACCTTCAATCCCCCAATGTGATGTAGTATCTTCAGACTTATTACTACAAACAATAAGAAAAAGAGCAGTACATAATATTATTTCTCTAGATTATGACTACGTATACAATGAAAGTGTAAGTGATAATTAAGATTCTGACACCGGTTTAGATACCAATAAACCACTTTCGAACAGTTCCGATACCAAGTATGATTACCAATGGCAGCGTTTGCAGCGATTGAAATAAAGTAATAATAATAATGAACAATTAATTTTGATCAGGGAGTCTATGTGTCTGCAGTGGCAAAATTTTATAAATTTACACAGATTTTAAACGTAAATACTGTATATGAATATGTATTAAACCAATTCGGTAATCTGAACATATCTTATTTTTACTGAAAAGATGAAACTTTTTTTAATTCTGCATAGACCTTCATTTTTAAATAGGATTGCCCATTCCAATACTCATCCCAAGTCTTTAGTGAAACTGAAATGTTTTCAAGATTTTTGCTTTCAGGATAAAAACTAGTTCAGTGAAAACATGCACGCTTGACGATTTTTTTTGTAGCCCAGATGCATAAGCATCTCAGCAAAGCTTTGTACGCATGAAGATTTTTGCAACCCAAATGTACTGCAGGCACTTCCGACATCAATCAAATGCACGATTTAGAACAAGATGGCGGCGCGTAGTTCAAGGGGCTCTAAAACCCTAATCAAACCCACAGCAGCTTGGCACTAACAAGAGTAGCAGCAAACAAACAAAAAAAATTACCACCAAGCAAACGAGCACCAAAGCAACAAAATAATACCAAAAAATTGTAGCTTGATTTTGTTTTTTTCCCCTTCTGGCTGGCACTACTCATATTTTGTACAAAGTCCCAGTGTGGTTTAAGCTCTTGAAATTTATTTTCTGTTCCAAGAGCTCGTTGATCTGTTTCGATACTATCACACACCTCTGGAAAAGGAAAAATACCCGACAAGTGCAGAGTTTTGAAATTTAATCTGTATCGACAAGCTACGATGGCGGTTCAGATTTCAAGGAACTGTACTCGGAATCAGAATTGGTACACCAGTAGTAAGTGCGAACTAAGTCTTCAAAGTTTTTCTCACCTTGAAACAAAAGGTTTATCGATTCAGGACCCTCCAAGAAAATCCCAGCAAGGCCTAGTAAACCGCATATTTTCTACTTTACTTCCAACTACACTCCACAGCCGTTTTTTTTGGGTCAACCGTACATCCAACGAATTTTTCTCGCCTATCGCCTAGTATATCTGTATAAAAAATGTGCCCAAAGCCGCAAATTTTGAATCTGTGTGCCACAAATTGAAACAAAACAGAAATTGGTGAACTGCTCGGCTGTTTTATTTATCATAGGGTTTAAAACCAGTTTTCCTTGAAAACAACTTATTTAAGAGCATATATTAATGTATTTGTGTGGTTATTAGCATTGTGATTACTTTCAGCATCAATTTAATATTCAGGTAATAATAGTTTGTTGGTGGCAAGTTCCGAATATTGATTTAAATCATGTTTTGATACCCCTACAATAATGCCACAGGACATTTGCTTCACTAGAGGAAGCTCGTGCTATATAGGGGGCCGGTCATGAATTAAGTTTACACACACTTTTCCCGACACTTTTCAGATTGAAATTGTTCGCCCGATGTGCGTGTCCGTACCCGTTAGTACACTGTTTTCCACCGTACATCGTATTGAGTTGATTGACCACTCCCCCCTGGTTGCGCTTTCCATGCAGGTAGAATGGGAGAGTCCACTTGCAATGCGGGCGTGAGAAGGGGTGAAGTGATTGTTTTGGCCTTTTCCTTTTTATCGTTTCTGTTCGCCCGTCATCCAGAATTATTATATAGATGATTATGAAAAATTTAGACAGGGTTCCCACCAAAATACTGAAATCAATTTCTCCGAGTTTTCCAGAGTAGATGAAGTCATTTTCCAGACTATTTACCATAATTTTAGGAAAGAATTTTTTCACACATTTTACCAGTTTGTGTTAAAAAGGCTGAAGCCTTTAGATGGGAAATCTATATATATAACACGCTTAGGTTGGGCAAGCAAATTCATCATTATTATGCACGGGAGGGGAAGCAGGGATGGGGATATTCAGACCACACAATAGGGGAATCCGCGTCCGAGGGGAGGGGCAGGCGGTGCGGGATGGGAAAGGGGTTACCAGGGTGGGGTGGAGGGGGGGGGATGGGGAAAATCTGACCAGACTATGGCAGAATATAAGTGGTAGGCCGCAGGGGAGTACGGAGAAGGGGGCAGGGGGCGCCCTTTTTATTCCATACTGCCCACTACAGTATTTTGCTCAGGTATGCAGGAACTGGCTAGACCACGCCGAGGGGACAGCTAGTACATTATTTAAAATCTTACTCCCCCCCCCCCCCCCCGAGTTTTCCAGTTTTTTTTTTATAAAAAATCAGAGATTTCCGTGAGTTTCAAAGGTAGTTTAAATTCCCTGAGGTTTCCAGGGTTTCTAGGCTGTTAGAGGAATTATTACAAAAAATTGAAAACACCGGTAACGGTTGATACAGTGGTATTTTAAAGACATCTCCAAAACAATGACACAATACCACCAATGTAGAACAAACACAGTTCAACAATTAAATTTTCGGAGAACTCCACTCTCCTTCTTCAAAATAAAGCCAAGACCACGAAAAAGTTTGTTTACATCACAGCGTCTTTAGTCGAATCCAAATTTGAACGCTCGCGCTCGCTCACGTCAGCAGGACCACTGATCTGTCGGTGGAACTGGACTGCCCACTCTCTGTCCAGGGCCGCGCCAAGTTCAGGCCTAACCAGCAGGTTGATGTTGGTGTAGCTGGAGGATGCAATGTTCATGAGAGGAACTCCGTTCATCTCAAACTGTTTGATGACAAGAGATTCTAATGCCCTAAGGTGGTTGTCATGTAGGGGATTACACTTAAGCAGAACAGAGGTCTTGTCCCAGGCTACTGTATGTTGAGAGTTCAAAGAATGCATGGCAATGCCATTGGTTGGATCACACTTAAAGACCGCATTGGCATGTTCTTTGAGTCTGACATGAAGCGGTCGCCGGGTTTCACCAACGTAGATGGCATCACAAGATTGGCAAGGGACACCATAGATAACACCACGTCTAGTAAAAGGGGGGACAAACGGAACAGGGCCAGCAACGGCGGGGGGTGGTGGGAGTGAAGGTGGGGGGTGGAGGAAGTGGTGGTGCAGGAGGGGGTTTGTCTTTGCTCCTGGTGGCATATCGGTGGCATGGCTGGGGTGGTGGAGGAGAGAGGGGAGGTGCACTCGTGGTTGGTGGCGTCCGATTCCGACGAAGAAGTCCCTTGATGTTGGTGGGATACCGTAAGAAACACCGGACTCCCTGTTTTTGTAGGACATCACGGACACACTCGCTCTGCCCGGGAAGGTATGACACAATCTCAAAAGGTCAGTCATCGATGGGCTCACTGAGTAGATCCCGGTGCTTAGTCTTCGGCCTGCGCACCCTGGCCTTGTGCCATGATTTCTTCATTTCTGAATTGATGAGTGTCGCCGGGTACCCCAAGGTAAGAAACTTAGTTTACGCAAGTTGAAGGTAGGTCCTGGCAGTATCAGCATTGGAGGAGTGAGCAACCACTCTGCATAATTCGTTGGACACCAAAGCACGTAACTGGAAGATTGCCTCCCGTTCCTTGATGCGGTACTGAGCACAGAAAAGGACAAGATCACCTACTCGCCTTTTACAAAACCCACGCACACCGGAAGGACGATTCCGTTCACTTCTTGTCACCCCCGCTTCCAGTTACGTGCTTTGGAATCAACAAAAGAAAACGGTAATTCTTTTCTGAAGAAGGTGATCGCTAATCACTGAAAATTTAAAAGAACATTTGCTGTCATTGCTACGTGTGTGGTAAAGTGTAAATTTCCCCTCTGATGTTTTCAATTTACCACTGTAAATGCCGATTACCGGTATTTTCGAAATCTCTAATTGGTCAATGGCGGGCAGAAAATTTTTGGCTAGCTGTAATTTAGCTAAAAGGTCTGGTAATATAGAAGGAAAGTTAACAATTGTTTAACACACTTACCACAAAGAAGATAAAACATCAGTACTGTTTTATCTTCACTGTGGTAAAGGTGTTAAATGAGCGTTAACAAGTCTTAAATTTCCTTCGATGATGTCAACCACAGTAACACACTTCTGCCAATTTTCAAAGTTCTGGTAAGCTGATAGAAATGACAAAATGATGCTGTTGAGGGGTACAATTCCATTAGCTGTTGAAGCAGCTAGTTGTCAAAATACCCCAAAACGAAATAAAATGAATAAAATGAAAGGAACAGTCACTGAAGTATTTTTAAATTAACATGAAAAAAATACTGAAGTTAGCGGATTGTTTGTGAAAGACAGCTGAACAATATTTTTAAAAAAAGCTAAAAAGTCAGCCTAACACTTCTAAAAATATATTTTCGCCCTTGCGACAGCCAAGTGGAAGTGATGCTGATGGCGACAATCAATTATTTGCGGAATACTGAGTGTCTAATATTCTGAATTTGAGCATATTTTTAGTGATCACTTTAAAATAGCATGCAGTTAAGAAGAATAGTAATGTGACAAGGCTATTACCTACATCATGGTATAGATACTGCCACCACCAACATTATGATGAGAGCTGCCTTACAAGTTACAATACTTTGCTCGATGTATTACTATTTCTAACCTATTTTCAGGAGTATCCGCATCCAAATTACTCTTCATTTCACACCCCGGAGAATACCTGGCTTTGCTGAGGTCAAGTTCATCACTGGCTGGCAATCGCTGCATATCACTTGCTTGCTCAGGAACTACATCAGGCAAAGTGTCAAGGTTTGTGACAATGTTGGCAGCTTCAGTCAATCCATTTTCAATCATACCTATACAAAAATATTTTATTGTTGGTATTCTTTAAGAAGAATAGTTCTCGAAGTACAACAAACATTTAATCAAAAACTATTAAACTGACACAGCATAAACTGACATACACAAACCAGGCTTTCAGTTAGACGACAGGGGTCTGTGAAGTGATCCACAGTTTGTTGGTTTAAATCCCAATCACGTCATTTCAATAAACCTTCGCTATTTATAAATGTGTTCCTTTACCCAGACAGAAAATAGTATTGAGGTTTTTGTATCACCGGCTTTTAATTCAGAACAGCTGTTGCCTCTAGCATACAGTATTTTTCCAAAAAAATTTTTTTGCTTAAGGAGGCACCTACTCTAAAAATATTACAAATTTTTTTTTAAGGTTAGTCTGGTGCAGTAATATGTATTCTACATCGTACAACACTTGTTTAAATTAACCGAGACATTTTATGGCTAAAAACATGCATTTTTTATGTAAAGGTTATAGGTTTCACATTCAAACTTTATTTTCTTGCGAACGCAAATATCGCTAGCGGTCAATCACTGAAAAAATCATAACTTTACTTAAAATTGAGATAATAACTTGACATTTTTTACAGAAGCTCCCGGGTGTAGTTCCCGACTATAAAGTGAACCAAAATCATACTTCTACACAATTCCGGTGTAGTTTTAAAAAAATCCCAAAATGTTGGGTATATACTATATAATTTTATAACATAGGCAAATTGTGATATTATAAAATATAAAAAATTGTAGTATTAAAATTATTTTGGTTCACATTGTAGCGGCATTACCAGTTCTCTGGAGGTGCTTGTGGTAACACTGACATCTGGTGTGCTTGGGGAAACAATGTTAACTTGCGAAAGTGACCGTTTTTACTTTTGCGGTAAATTCACATAGCTAATCCTTGACGAAAAATAACAAAGTGGGAGAGCAAGCTATTAGACTAACCAAAAACTGGGAAACTTTAGGGTTAAGTTAGGGTTAAGAGGCTTGGTTTAGGTTGGGGAAAAAAACCTAACCAAAATGTGGCCTACTCAAGGCGTAACAGCCAAAAATTTCCCTAACTAGGAGACCTAGCAGGGGTCGAAGGAGGACCAACCAGTTGGTCGGCCCAAAGGCTTTCTGATTTTTCCATGCTGGCCCCTTTGCTTAAATACCTTTTCGTAACCCCTGACAACCGTGAAATAGCCAGGATATTATGGGAAATGGAAGTTTCTAGAAGGTTCAAAAGGCAGGAACCGGAAATTAAATCACAAGGCATAGATAATGCCCACCTACGTAAGATTAGCCACACAAGACTAAGATTGGCCATTGGCCCCAGCAAACATGCAAGTTAACAAGATTTGCGACAATTCTACTCCTGTGTGGGATAGAGATTAATGTCCTAACTGTAGGCTAAGTTCAAGCTAACTATTCAGTGAATTTAACGAAAACTTTCACAGTAACACAACGAACAGTTTATTCAAGCTAACTATACTATGGTCGCTGCCACCAAAGGTGGGTACTCTTAAAATCTAACCTAAGGCTTTAAATAAAAATGGTTTTTAATTATTTAAAACACTAGCAATTAAATCGTCACTAAGAAAAACTGTGGTTTGAAACTCCTGGTTTTATTATAACATGATTAAAGATCAAACACTTTACACTTTGGTCAACTAGTTTTGGAATAAAAAAAAAACCTAAGGCTTTACATTAACAGTGCACGTGAGAATTTACAACATAATTCGCTTGTAGAATTTTACAATAAAAATTCGATTGGATCAACACAAGTTTGTTTACAATTTCAATTAGTAAAAAAAGCATCGAGTTACCTGAACTCTTTACAGTATTAAACGCACCTAGCGATAGAATAAAGTAAAACGGTAAATTATAAACCGCACCTAGCGCTAAATAAAATACTCAATGTTGAATGTACAGCACCTAGCTCCTACAAGCAACTGTCAAAATGATCTAGTTACAGTCGGGTACCAATCCTTAGGAGTACTCTATTCCTGCGAAAATAATGTTAATGATCATGGTGATCTTCTGATTATTTAAGTCAACACCTGGGGTTAAATATAAATAAAGAAATAAAAAGCCGGTTTTTAGGAAGGGGACCTTAAACCCTTAAATTATGATGGACTGTGGTCAGGAATGCCGATAGAGTTCTGCATAAAAATATTTCTAAGTCAGATTTAGCATTAAACCTAAGTTAAAAAATTTAGAATAAGTTTCCTAAAGATTCAAGTCAAAAGTACAACTAGTTACCTTGCCTGGCATGGCAACTTTCGGACCCTGAAATCTCCATCCCAGCCTTCGTAGTGACCCGCTCAGTAGAAGTGTGATGTGAGCTATGCTGAAGACTGCCTGCTGGGGACCAGTATTTATGGGAGAGGGAGGGTGCGGACCGAACCGAGAGCTGCGCATTTTGGCGGGGTGGAAGCCAGGTTGCCTTAGAGGAGGGAAATCTGTGCTTGTTTGGGTTCAAGACTTATTGGTTTAAGTTCACATGGGGAGCTTTGGAGCTGATCTGAATTGACTTTGCAAGGGGGTTGTACCCGATTGGTTTGACCTGCTGCTCACTGAGCAGCTGAAAAAGGGACCATTGGATCCGTTGAGAGACTGGCGTTTTGGAATGCTTTGATTAGTTTGATGGAAACAAGATTTTTTTGAAATGAAATTGATTTGATTGTTTCTGGCTGAGTTTTTAACGGATAAATGCAAGGATGGTTTTGAATTAAAGCTGTACTCAAGAACGTTGTCAGGATCATATCATATAAAGGCCAAACTTGAACAAGTTTTATTCGTAAACTGTGATGTTATACAATAATAACAATCTTCGGAATCTTCGTATCTTCGGAATAATCTTCGTAATAGAAGAAGGCTAATATTGGTCACTACGGCTGGGAAACTGAGATCTCCGAAATAAATACAACATACAAACTGTCCGATAAAATGTTCCTAACAGTAAATAAAAGCAATGCCGGGGTCAGTAGAGTTTATGAGAAAAATTACATTAATTAGTTTGCTTTAAAAGCACCAGGCAAAAGATTAATTATTCCAGCTTAGTGTAATGCTAGAACGCATTATTTTAAAGTTATTTCGCAGCCGCAAAAAAATCACGTAAATAGATTTTTCATGGTGAACAGAGATCGTCACCGCTGTTCACAATAAAAATAATAAATACTTATAGTAAACATGTATGGAAAGCACACACATAGCAATGGGATGGCTGTGCTTGTACCACCTACCACAAACACTAATCAAAGTATTTACAGTAAATACAAAAGTAGCGAAAATGGCAACTAGCGCTGCGTGCGCTTATCGCGAATTTTGAGTTTTTTTCAAACGAATATAGATAAACTTTCACCATAAACTTAGATAAACTTCTAGATGGAATTTTCTAGATCTGTTTCCGTGGAATTAAAGCTAGAGCCGAGCTATTCGAAGAAACCCTGCGACAGCCACTTCGAAAAATGCCAGAGGAATGCCAGCTTGTTGTTGGTCTCTTCTTTGTGTGTGAACTGGGTGTTTTTATTCCACGAGTTGAGCACATTTAGAAGTGTCAGTTTCTCGTCTTTGTGCGGTGTAGTAAATAATGTATCTCTTCCAGATTGGAAGGTCGGGGAATGTGTTGACCAGAGTTTCATCCAGGAATTGCATCACAAGTTTGGCCAAGATTGGCGAACAGGAGTAACCCATCGGGGTTCCTGTGACTTGCCACCATGTGTGGTGGCCGAAGGTGACATATACTGTGGATAACACTGTCTTGAGAAGGACTCGGTCTAACTCACTTTCTCGTTCATCTATCCCTACCAGCTTGGATCAGGCAATGGGGGAGTGGCAAAAAAGCACCATCACGTCAAACGATACTAACTGGTGGTCTGCTGTGAGTTTAACTCTGTGTATTGTGTGAAGCAGCTCATTGGTGTTCTGGAGCGCGTGATTACCCCATATGCATTTTCTCAAGTCTGCACGTGAATTCCCAGTCCACAAGCTTAATGGGAGCGTTCTTTGCCGAGGTGATAATTTGTAGAGGGTATACTTCTTTACGTGATTTAATTTGGGTGAACATGGTGGGTAGGGCGGAGTCTCCTTTCGGTGTAAACTTTTTAGCATCATCTTCACTGAGTTGTTTTTCGACAAGTGACTTTAGTTGATTTAGTATCCGGTCGTGTACCAAGTTTCTCACGTCGTATGGAATATCTTGGTAGAGGCCCGACTTGGTAATTTCATCAAAAATACATCTGTGATAGTCAGGAGTGTCAAGAAGGACTGTCCCGTTGGTCTTATCGGTGTAGCAGATCGTGATGTTGGGGTAAATTCTCAGCTTACTCAGGGCTCGGAGTTGTTCCCACAACAGGTTGTGGCTGTGGCGTTCTTTCGGTGGTTTCTTGAGCAGTCCTGCCGTGAGTGTGTGCATCTAACTTGGGGACCAACATATACCGGTTCTCGATTACTTGGAGGTCGGCAGCGAGGTTCGTCTCAAAAGTAGATGTTTCCAGCTTGGGTAGTGAGTACAAATTTCGTATCGAGGGCCAGAACAGATAATTCTGTTTCTGAGAGCACTCTGGAAGAAAAATTTAATATAAGAGGGAAACCTCTACTTTGACACGAACCTTGCTGCAGAGAACGAGATTAAGGCGCTCAAGGCTGATGGAAGACGGGGTTATGAAGTCAAAGATTCAATATGTCAGTTGGATGAGTTGGTGTTGGCTGATTTGATCTTGTTTGTTGTTGGTGACTTGGTCCATCAGTGCATTAGCTTGTGAGGACGTGATGATGCAACGATGGAAGAGCTGGTGGAGAACGAGAATCGAAAGCGAAGGAGGGGATGATGCGGAAGGACATGGACTTGTAGTAGCATCCAGGTGAGAGCTCGGGTCTAGCCAATGAAGGAACGAGTAATGCGGGAGCCGTAAGCAGTGGTCTGGTGAAGGAATGAGCGGTGATGTAAAATCTGATGGAGACCACCAGCCGGGAGGTGATGCTGGGGGCGAAGGCGACAGGTATCAACAATGATGGGGTTTCTGGTCAAGGGGCTTGAAGACGAAAGAAAGGGCTTCCAGGACGAAGGCGTTGGAAACGAAGGTCTCTAAGACAAAGGATGCTGCGGAAAGGCCAAAGTGTGTCCACCGGAGTGCTGGAGGGCCGAAGGGTGGGCTGTACGAACGGCGAGAAGAGCAAGATAGCTATTGACGCTAAGTTCCCTGATTTCTAGAGGATGAAGGATAAGTTGGTCACAAGGACAACGGAAAGACTGTTGCAATAAAAGGACCAAAGCTGCGTCCCAAAGGTGTTCAGAAGGATGACTTGAAGATTGGCCAGCAGCAGTTTCCAAGTCGGAAACACCGATACACTCAGGGTCGCCAAGTCTTAAACGCCTGCTTTCAACACAATAGCACTTACAGTTACCGCTTCCTGGTTATAGCAGAAGGGAGTGATAAAAGGGTCAGACGAATGCTAGGAGAACAAAATGCCAAAAGCTTTGTTAACGTCACTGCCAAAGAGGAGTAAGGATACACTACACTCATCTCCACACAGCCTCATGCATCTGGAATGACGACGTCCTCTTGCAATGAACAACCGATGAGCCACGGGTAAGATAAATCACACGGCTCTCAACTCGTAGTCGCAGACTCCATGCGTGGGATGTTGCGGAGCTATGTAGGGGTTAACCGCTTTCTCGATATAGGTAATGACCGGGGAACCGAGTGGCCGCCTGTCACAGGGAAGCAATCGGCACAAAGTTTCCGGTGACTTTCCGGTAAGCTGATCCTATGAAAAAATAACTGCAGCACAGAAAATGGTGGGAACAGATACACCACCATCCCCTTCCAGAAAATGCCCAGGGCATCCTACACCCAGTCCTACAGATCCAGATCCTAAAATGTTGCAACTGGGAGCGACGACTGGCTGCAAAGAGATGCAGGAATGGAACAATGTCAAGCAAACTGCAGGACGACGACATAATTCTGTCAGTGGAATCCAATGATGTGAAGGCAGTCCGTTTGCTAACACGTTCAAGCTGCAAAAGGTGTTACTTGGTACGAGTGTGATGTTGAGGAGCAGACAATCTGTAACAGGGCAGAATCGCCTAATGAAGCGGCCACGGCGCCCCCCCCCCCCCCGATGTGGGCTACTGCCGTCCATGATGAAAATACCAGTGTCCTTCAGAAGATACAGACAAACTGCTGTAGCTTAGCAACTAATTACGCTAAATAGTTTTAATTACCTATGTTGATTACGGAAATATAATCTGCATCTTACATCTAAGCTTAATTACATCCATTTATCCGAATCATACTTCCACAATACTATTTTCAAGTCAAAACAAACTCATAAAAATACGTGCAGATTGTACGGTCCTACATCATACACTAAGAACTGTAAATTCGCCCGTAGCTAGGATAAAGCCTTTTTTATTATGAAGTTGGAAAAACACATCTTCACCTTTTGTTTAGGCCCCACTGCATCAGTGAATCTTAATTAGAACTAACATTGCAGCTGTTTAGGAATTGTAATACACATATGTCGGGAATTATAATACACACATTGCGATAGTATGTCAAGAAATTAATAGATATGCAAACCAATTTCTTTTTTTTTGAAACTGAAATGTCCCGTCTGCCCGAGAGGGAATTGAACCCTAGATCTTTGAAACTAAAGGCCGAAGCTCTACCGTTAAGTCATACTGGTACGGTCAACAGAAAAACGGCCATAGGCAGCATTTAACACGAAATCACACATCTTGGTGAAAAAACTCAACGTGTTACTTTGGATGTTCGCAACTATAAGTTACTTTCACGATGATGCTCAAACCCCAAAACTAAAAAAATACTTCTCAGAATTTTCGACAGGCCGAGTGATAAAAACTAGTTGGGCTGTTTTTGTCCACCTGTCTTCATCAGGTTCCTCGTGTAATTCTTCTATTTACATCTCTGCTGCAGCCACATCAACATAGAGTCACATCGTGATCACCATTCAAATCTGGCGGTCGTCGCAGCCTGCTGTATTTGGAGGGTGGAGCTGTGATAGCTGGTTTTTCGTGCCATTTGTAACTGATCAGGAATTTTGAAAAAGACGATCACTTTGTTTACTGTGATACCATCCATCTAATTTACCGGACAAATTTCCGAGCTGCATTCGCCCACCTTCACACGTCAGACAGCGAGCAAACACGCGTACCAAGAATGTTGATTGGAAAGTTGATAATGTGTGCATGTTAAATGCTGCCTACGGGATTTCCTTTCGACCTTTCAGTATGACTTAGCGGTACGCTTCGGCCTTCAAGTTTAGTTTCAATTCCTGCTCAGGCAGTCTGACATTCAAGTCCAAAAGGCAACACAAATACGTTTGCATCTGTATTAACTTATCTGTAATTTAGCCGTTTGTTAGCTGTTGTTAGTTTGTTTAGCTGTTTGTTATGTCAATAGTTCATAAATGACCTAACAGAAATTAGCCGAAGAATTTGGATCAGAAGGATTAATTTTACGTAAAATATGAATAGAATGTTTCTTGAAGAACATTTTATTCTAAACGTAGTATTAACAGAGTGTTTTCAGTCAAGACGAATGGTTTAGACGATACAAGCCCAAAAAATTTTTTGGGGGGTTGCTATTTTTGATCTTGAATTACGAGCTTGGGAGAAATTCGACTTGGCAATGGGCAGATTCTGATTCTGCATGCTCAAGTGGGGTTAAAACCGCTTGATGCCCAAATGGCTCACCACTTACTACCGTAAATCACCTATTAAACACCCATGGGCAACTAAAATTAATTCGATAAAAAAGTGGAGGGGGCGTTAACAAAGCTAAAACAAGAATTCTGACCTTAACGGATTTTTTGGAGTGGCCGTTTAGACATAAATCAATCGTGGTAAAGTTGATTATTCACGTGCGTGATCTGGGTTCAATCTAGCATTAACACAATCTTTTTTTTTAGTGAATCGGAAAATTGACTAAAGTTTATCAAAATCAATGTTTTATTCCTTTAAATCTTGGTTGTTCCGCAGCAAAATTAACGAAAATATTCATAAATTTAACGAAATCAACATTTAATCCAACACGATTCACGGGAGCATTTGTAATCATGGAAAAGTCGGCAATATTAGGCCTACGCGAACGATCATTGATGTGCGTAATATGGCTTCAGTCTAGCGAAAAAGCTATACCTTTTTCTCATTTATTCTCAAATTTAGTTTATTAGATCATCCTTCTTCCGATATCTAACCTAATTCAAAGCTAAAATTAATTTCTAACCATCACAAACCTCCAAAACAGACAGTAAGTTATTTTCACGATGCTTCTCAAACCCCAAAACTAAAAAAATACTTCTCAGAATTTACGAATTTTCGACAGGCCGAGTGATAAAATCTAGTTGGGCTGTTTTTGTCCACCTGTCTTCATCAGAGTCCTCGTGTGATTCTTCTATTTACATCTCTGCTGCAGCCACATCAACATAGAGTCACATCGTGACCGCCATTCAAATCTGGCGGTCGTCGCAGCCTGCTGTATTTGGAGGGTGGAGCTGTGATAGCTGGTTTTTCGTGCCATTTGTAACTGATCAGGAATTTTGAAAAAGACGATCACTTTGTTTACTGTGAAACGATCCATCTAATTTACCGGACAAACTTCCGAGATACATTCGCCCACTTTCCACTTCATGATTTCTGACCTAAATGTATTTTTGTTTGGGGGGGGGGGAGGGGCGTTAGCAATGCCAGGGCGTTTATTAGGCGATTTACGGTAATAAAAGTAATTTCTGTGTTTTTTTTTTACCTCGTTTATCACATTAAGTGGAAAAATACACTTGCGGAATTTTTGACGAACAAAGGATTTGTCATGCACAAATTTACAGGCGAGTTTCCCATTAACCGTGAGACAATGAAAGGTCAACAATCGTTTAATCCACTGGAAGATACAAGCATCTCTGTAAGTTCAGAATTATTCTTTGAGCTTAACTGTTACGAAAGTAGAGAAAATACACGTTACCACCTATGGGAAACCTCTTCAGTTCGTCCAGAACACTAAATTGATCTTTTAAATTTCCGGTGAAGTATCAGGGCTGTACACCTTCATCAGAAAAAAACCACGAAATACAAAAAAAAAACCGAATGTTACATGACAGTGGCCACCATCATTCAACCAATGCGCTACCGTGAGCACCACTGATCGCTATCTCCTCATCGCCAAGCCCCACTGCCTGTGGAGCTTGTCTTTCACATCGGATCTAACTGACTGTTCCATCAACACGTGGGAGGAGCCTGTCAGATTCATGAGAGATATCATCTTGCTCTTGAAACGAAGAATGGCCAGAGATTCCAGAGCCCTAAGGTGCCCATCTTGGGAGTGAATTTGAGAAGAGCAATATAGACGTGGAACTCCAAGCAGTTTGCTGTTTCTGATGTTTGGCATAATGAACTATGCCGTTGAGCCTGTCCTCCCTCCCTACAGCTGTCACATGTTACTAATCCCCTCATGCAGCTGTCTTTTGGTCTCCCAATGTAGACAGCATTACATTGGCTGCATGAGACACCGTAGACTACACCTCTTCTTTCCATCAGACGTGGAGGCAAGTCATCAGTTGCTGACGGGGGTGGGGGCCCAGAGTTCGCACTGTTGGTGCCTTCAGGTGGGATTCTGCACTTGCGGCGGGTGGGATATCGATGAGTGTGATGAACTAGCAGAGAAGAGGAGATAGAGAATAGTAGTACTCGTGCTAGCGCATTGTTTGAATGATGGTGGCCACCGTCATGTAACGTTCATTTTATTTTTGGGCTCCGTGTTTATTCTGATGAAGGTGAATGACCCTGATGGTAACATGCATTTTCTCTACTTTTGTAATGTTTAAAATAAACCACTGTAAACGGCGGTTGCCGATCTTACAACTTTACTGTACATTCCATGCTTTTCCAGCTCAATGTTGAAAAGCTGTCATAATTCCATAGTTTTTAAGGCCAGGTATATAGGCATAACTAAATTCTAGTCTTTTCCAGCTAGCATACGAACCCAAGTAAAATGGTAGGTCTTAGGTTAATTGCGCAGGACAAATAAAAAATACACATGTAAGACAAGACAAAAAAAAGAAAGGAAAGCTTACCTGGAAACAACGACAAGAGAGATAAAATTGTGGAACATAAATATTTGACAGGAGTCTTGAAAACCAAAACCTAAGAAAAAAGTTGTTCATTTTAATTTCTCTATACAGCCAATCTATCATGGGAGCAAACAGTCTGCTCCAACATGGAACCACAAGACATAACACAAAATGACGAGATAAGTTATTTATTGACAATAAATATCAGTCTGGTGACTACGGCGTGGACTGTGAGTAGGCCTGCTGGCCTTCTCCTCAGCAGTTGGCGTTGTGGAGACTTCCACCATGGCAGACTAGCAAGATGGCCATGAGAGTGATCGGTCCTTGTAAATTCGTCAACAATGAATAATAGACGTTGTAAACACCCAATGCTTAGACTGGACTAATTATCAGGAGTGAACCTGTGACAATTAACTTTGCCTAATTAAGACAAATGAGGTTTCTACCAGAGAACTTGTTCTCGCAGGATAATGGAAGTTCTACGAGTAGCCGATGAAACTGTGTTACTTACAAGATGCTTCGCTTCATGTGGCACATTTCGAGCTGACCACTTTGCGTACACAATACCTTAATTTATGCAAACGTTACGTCACTTCCTCCCTCTCCATCTCGCCTCTCTACACCACTGTCTTTTGTGGCTGGGCCCAACCCAGCACAAGAAAGGAGGGAGGGAAATTAAACTAACACAGTTTCATTGGATTCTACTCGTATAAATTAGTTTTAACTTTGAATTATTGTAGATATTGGAAGGAGGTTGACCTAATAAACTAAATTTGTGAATAAATGAGAATAAAGGAATTGTGTTTTCGCTAGATTGAATCCAGATCACGCACGTCAATGGTCGATCGCAAGGCCTAATATTGTCGACTTTTCCTTGACTACAAACGCTCCCATGAATCGTGCTGGATTATTGCTAAATACTAAGGCTGTACTGAACGAGAATTTTTCAGCCGAAGCGAACCAAACAGAACAAATCTTAAATAAGCCGAACACCGAACACTTCCAAACCGAACAAAAATGTACCAAACAAATCTTAAACTAAAATGTGAAAGAACTCGGTTCACAGAGATTCATCAAAGCACAAGTTTCTTAACAAAGTAGGTATTTTCACATAGACTTGTAAGTCCATAGATGTTGAAACTCTGTTAAAACATAAAAAAATCTCCACTACTTTTACATTTTCCCTTATAACTTCTAAACTAGGGTTGTGCCGATTAATCGTTTAAACGATAATCGTCTTCTTGACGATTAAACGTTCAGTAATTTTCGTTTAATACAAACCGATTCTCTGGCTGCCGATATTTGCGGGATCGGTTTCGGCAACTTTCGCAGAAATATCGATAACTTCAGAACCGTTAGAGATTACGACATGCGGTTCGCGGCGTTTCGCTCAGGAAATCACTGAGTATCTTCCTAGCTATGTTTTAACTGTGGGTTACTATGTAAATTTTATTTTATTTTAATAATTATTGGACTTTTGCAGAAAACTACAATTTTGATGAAAAATTGGGGATACAATTTTGGATATCCGGTTCGGTATTGGTATCTGATCGGTAAAGTTGGTATCGGTGAGCCTTATTTAAAATATTGGTCAATTTTATTTTTGATAATTTCTGAAAGCATTCTAAACACAACCTTTCACATAGCAAACCCATACTCAATACCGCTTTGACCCTCCAGATGTCTGATTTAATCAAAACCTAGGAAGAAGAGATTCGTATTTGTGGCTTTAATTATGTTTCACACTGTTATCGTTATTTTCCAAGCTGCAGCAATTTATAACCGACACAACAAAATTTAATATATGAAACCCAAGTTTCAGTAAAAATTGCTGCTTTCTTGGTAGCGTTCGAAAGCTGGGAGTCCCAATTTCCTTGTCTGCGATAAATGATGTCCTCAACTTCACTGCCTCCTCGCATAAACTGCTCCGTTTTCGATGTTGGTTTTGTAACTCCTTTAGTATTGCGACCTACGATTGGTTCTTTCGTGGAACGATACCTTTGAATGAATCGGAGCACTGCCTCAAGTGCCATCACGCGAAGCGATTTTTCGGACGGAACGATACAAATGGAGTGGACGCAAAAGTATTAAACTTAAAATTATTTGGGGACAGGGATTAATCGTTAATCGCTTTTTTTATCTTACGGTAAACGTTTAGCCGATTAATCGGAATTTTACAACCCTATTCTAAACCGTTAGAGCTGGGAACTTGTGGTTTGGACCAACAGAAAGCTGACGAAAAAACCTTTAAAATGGTGTATTTAAACATCAAAATCTGTTGATTAGAAGTGAAAATATGTTCGGTTTGGTATTTTGCGTTTGAAAGACCGAACACCCTCTGTTCGCCATGTTCGGTTAGGTACAGCCTTACTAAATACCATATTGGCTCGCATATAAGTAGCACTTTTATCGAAATATTTTTGTCCAAAAAAGCAACTTGCGGCTTGTATGCAGACATGATGATATCACTTCGAACTTATTCATTATGCTCACTTTCAAAAACAGGATACTGTCAGTATCTTCCAAATTTTCGATTGTATTTCAACAACTTCATCAGGCAGGGTAAAGAAAAATTGAGTCTTCTGGTTACGTCTGCTTGCCTGAAAAGAACGTCCAACATACACAAGGTAAGCACAACAAGCGGCATGGCCATCTATATATACAATGCTGGATCCAATATTTACAATGTTGTGTACAAATGGCGTGGTTCTCGCAATAAACAAGGTCCAGGCACATTTATTACTTGCTTCTTTCACTCCATCTTTGCTTTAGTATGTCATCTAATTCTTTTCCAACCAAGTGCATGACTTTTGGGTTAGATGGGCCCTGGATCGCAATAGACTCTAGGCACCGTAGGTGTCGATCTCTTCTCGAGTTTGCTCTTACTAGTGTCTTTGTGTTGTCCCAGCCAATTTCGTGTTCAGTTTCCATACAATGAACTGCAATTCCATTTTCTTCCACTTCATTCCTGATGTCTCCAATGTGCTGCCCAAGCCTTGTCCTCACCTCCTTTCTCGTCTCGCCAATGTAAACTGAACTGCATCCATTGTATGGCACTAAA
>JAHWFP010251180.1:0-35577 GCA_023313725.1 Lithobius niger
TAGTGCAAGTTTTTCTGAACAATGTTTTTAACACGCCATAGTAATTCTAAACACCGGTCACTGGTTTTCCCTATCAATATGTTGTTGCTGCTGTTGCCTCTACTGTGTGGATGCGTAACAATTTTGTGTCTTATCGATCTAACAGTTGTTCACCTCTCTCGTACACAGCATTTTGTTTCACAAATGCTTCAGCACAGTAATACGTGTATGTTAACCATCATCTGCATTCTCAATAATACACTCATTACACCACATTTTGCACGCAATAAAGCCACAAACTTAACATTGTGTACTGTTTCTGATATGCTGTGTATCACACGATTGAATGTGACTTTGCTACCATAACTACACTTTTTCGTAATATTAAGTTTTAATTTTCAAACCCACTAAAGAGAGCTGCCATTAGACTGTAATTCGTAAATATGATATGCCAATATTAATTTACATATTTTTCTGTGCATTTAAAGTGATGTCAGTGAAGGTCTACGGAATACAGAACCTGAAGGAGATTCACTTCCCGACGAACGAGGATCTGAACAACGTAGTTTGGGATCAAGCAGCAGATTCGATCACGTTACCACCGGAAGCAGTGCTAGACACGAGTGAGCATGGTAAGAATAACCACTAGTTCTTGAAAAATACCACAACCATGTTTTCGTCTTTGATCGTTGGGCATTCTGTTCAAAGTACTTGGAACTGGGAATGAAAAAGCTAGACAGATCACTTTTTTTTGTGGGATATGTTAAACAGTAAAAAATAAACAGTGTTTCTTTCTTTGTTTTTCTTACAGGTCTTGTCAAAGTCGTCTTTTTCACCTTCAGCAACCTGGAAGAGCTTTTGCAACCGTTTCGCGAAGATTCTTGGTTGGGCGACGTGGAACATGCTCAAAATACAACTCGCATCCTAAATACTCGCATCATCTCGGCCTCCATTGGCCGTGGCCGCCATGTTCCCCTTCGCCAACCAGCCATTGTGACTCTTCGCCATTTACGAGAAGACAATGTGTCCAATCCCATTTGCGCCTTTTGGAATTATGACACAAAGTGAGTAAACAATAAATATTAGCTCAAACATCTCTATATATCTGAATACTTCGGCACACTGTTCGTTCATTTCCATTTGTTGAAATGCGTCTTCATCAAGTCACAGCATTGATAAAGATCAGTTTATTCTTTACAAAATCAAAACGGAAGGAAGAATATGAAGTGAGGGCACATCAACATTCTGTTTATTTGTGCCCATTCTTTGACAAAGCTAGCTTTATTTTCCAATACAGCACGTAACCGAAAAGCCACAGGCATACAACCAGCAGAAAAACATACTGCAGGAGAGTAAAGGGGTTGACAGCACAAAACAAGGAGATTCGGCCAATGAGCCACAAAGATAACTCTCAGGGAAAATTAGCTACTGACTGATGTTTATTGATGTTTATTTAACTAAATACAGTCTAAACTAAAACAATGCAGATGAGGAAAATACAACGAAAAAGTGCTAAATAAGTAGACTGTAAAGCGTTATGTCTTTCAAGAACTAGAAAACCCTCACATGAATAACCTGATTATCCCAGGGATTTACGGTAGCATCAAAATCTAGAGCGTTCAATGTTATTTCAACAGCTTGCGAGTACTAAGTTTTAAGATGGGGTTACAGGTGTGTTAACTTTAACTAGCCCCAAATGGGCATTATATTATTATATAACCTCCCCCCTCCCCCAGAAATTCGAAGCCCCATCAGAAGACAGCTAGCCTCTAGTTGTAGAAAAAAATACAAGCTTCTCACTTTCACTTGAATCGAATTTAACCAAGTACCTCGTTGAGGTTATTATGTGGAATCAAACACCAAATTCTAGTATCGAAGGTAATGATTCTTCTACATTTGCAGTCTGTTATCAAATGTCTTCTCTAACTCCAATTACACTTTTCGTCCCAACAATTCTATAAGAATTAAGGCTGTACAGATGCAGATACCGTATCGCAGGGGTCGAAATATTCAGATGCACAGGGGCAAATTGCACTCCAAAATCTCACTTTGCACTCCAGAAGCAACTCGTGGAGTGCAAAATTGCACGCCAAAGTTGAATTTTTCATAACTTCTGAACCGCACATGCTAGAGACTTGCGGGTTGCGGCATTTTAAACAGCTTGGATTCAGATTTCCTGTTACACCATTCCTTCCAAAGAAGTTAAAGTCCATTTTTTACTACATTTGATTAAATTATGTGCATAGGTTTTTCAGTTGAATAGTGAAGTTACGTGAGTTTTAAGCAAAGTGCAGGAAAACACTACATATTATTGAGATGCTGAATGTTAGAATTTTCAATGGCTGTAAAATAGGAGGCCACAGTATTGGTTTACATTTTGATTTTGCACTCCAAAGACTTTTTTTGCACCCCAGTAACAGATTTGGGGTGCAAATTTGCCCCTGGTTCAAAATTTGGAAATTCGACCCCTGGTATCGGTAAATCTGCAGATATTCAATGTATAGGAATCGGTATTTCTTAAGAGATTCCTTTGCAGATACCACACTTCACCTTTGATGATGTAGAGTTTCATGTTTCCTGCCTGCTGTCTGCCACAGTTCTGGAAATTGAAGTGCAACACAAAGTTTCATCCTGAATAAAATCGTTATCTGCATTGAGAACTTTGTGTTCCCTGCCTTCAGACGGTCACGATTCCAAAATTAACAGTGCAACATGAAGTCTCGTCTTGAATTAAATCAGTATCGGCATCGGTATCCGTTTAACAGATATCATGCGGTATCGGATCGGTAGAAGTGGTATCGGTACAGCCTTAATAAGAATACAATGCCGTATGTCCGAGCTTTTATGTCAGTTCGAAATTTAATGATAGAAAAATAATTATTTATGCTAAGAATCTGTGTTGCACGTGACTGGGGTTGGGTATAAGACTATTTGGGTGCTGTGTATGTTCGTAGGCGTAATTGTTGTGCTCCTCGTTGAGAAAAAATAGGCAGCATTTGCCACATCATTATGTAACGGTAAAATTGACACTATTTTGACAAGTTGTCGTCGTGACAAAGCTCACCTTAGTTGCTGAAGAACATTATCTCGTCTCCCTAGATGATCCGAAGTTTCCCAATTCATCTATACAAGCATTAGTTTGCTTCAACTGATGGTAAGGTTCTACGAAATTTGTTTTAAAAAAGTGTAGCGGTTGCTTTGCTGCAGATGAGTGTTTTAACGAAACTTCCACTTTTTGTTTACCGCTTTCCGCTTCTTTTCACTGTCTTTAAGTAGGGAGGGACAGCCGAGGCTCCAAAAATAATGCCAATCCATTTTTCTAATTTTCCCTAACCCCATGTCAATAGTGCTACATGGATAACAGGCAAAGAAAAAACAGTATTAAGGTTTGAAAAGAGAACCCGTAAACTTGCCCAAGTAATAGAATTCCTCCAGATTCCTAATAATTGCAGTGTGGTATCCACAACGGCACATTATAAAATGAGATGATGAGTTCGTGATGGGTGAAGGTGAAGTGGTTTGTTTAGTTGAAGACCGGAAGTAGAAGGTTGCGCTGGAAGCGGAAGTGAAGGATATGGAAAGAGATGGCAGATGTTGCAGTAAGCCCGCTGTTCGAGATTATTGGTACTGTTTAAATGGATGTGGGCTGCCTAGAGGGCTAATCGGGTTGAATGAAAGGTTTCAGTGCAGAGGATTCTAGTGTGATACCAGTTTGGAGTATGGCCTTCTTCAACCGGAGTGTCAGCCGGAATTTTTGTTTCCCCTTTCATGGATTTCCTAGTGAAAACAATAAAATAAATGTTAAGATTTTGTTTTCTATCAAAACACTTACGAAACAGTGTGTGAGTAAAAACAAACAAAACTAAGAATAATTTTGAAATTTTTCTCTTTTACAGTTCTTGGTCAGATGATGGTTGCAAAGTCGTATCAGCCAATCGTACCCACACGGTGTGCTCTTGTGATCATTTGACAAACTTTGCGGTTCTAATGGATGTACAGGGTGTCAAGGTAAGTTTCAGAATGTTCAACAGTAAACCAATCCCAGTTATTTGTAAAAAAAAAAAAATCACACTAGAATCAGTAGGAATTTCTTAGCGGATGCATATTGAAATGGTCGCTAAATTATTGTGTATTGTTTCGCTCTCGCGGACAGCATCTGGTCGTAGCTACCATGATGCCAGCGTGCTTTGCGTTAAGTTCTTAACGAAGAATGGTAAGTGTCTGTAAACGCCAACCTCTCGAGCGATATTCTCGAGGGGAAGAAAAACATGTTACCACAAACAGTAAAATTCCTCACTTCTCCAAGAACACCAGAAAGTTCCCTCTTAAATTTTAGGTGAACTTCCAGGGTCGGCCACCTTCTTCAGCAAAACACACGAAGACGTTCGTTTGTTGTTGTGCTTCGTGTGTCTTCCGATGAAGGTGAATGGCCCTGGAAATTCACTGAAAATTTAAGAGGGAACTTTCTGATGGTCTTGGTGAACTGAGGAATTTTTCTGTTGGTGGTTACGTGTATTTCTTCTACTTTTCTGATGGCTAACATAAGCCACTGTAAACGGCGGTTGCAGATTTTTCGATTCTCGAATCATTTATTATCCCTCGTTGGTGAGCGTTGTAAATTCCTGTAATTTACGACAACAAGCAACGACCCACGATGAGCAATCACGTAACCCTAAGTACCGGTATCGAGGTGGAATTTGGTAAACGAGAACCGGCATTGCTGGTATCGGAAAAGTGGTACTGGCACATCCTTATAATCATCATATTACCAGTGTTGATGCTGGAACAATTTTCTTCAGGTGGGGGCGAAGGTTAACATGTTTGCACGCAAGATGTGACCTTTTAAGATGTTTAAGATGTTTTAATATGTTTTTTTTTGAAGACAAAATATGCATTGTATTCTTGGAAAAAGTTATATTTTCATCGGCCTACATCCGTTTATGCAAGGGTTCGTCAGAGAGTCTCAGAATGTAGGCGCCTCTTACGTAAGCACGCTAGAGGCAGAATAACTAGTTACTCATATCGCACGGAGAGCGCCAGCAGGTTTACTTGGGATTTTCTGATCACTCCTCTGTGCTGATCGTCTTGACGCTCAAATTCAAAACTCAAATACTCATCTAGCTTTCACTAGCTGAGCTTTAAGAAAGACTCATTAGTATTCTGCGAACCCTACAAGGATCCTCAAATCCATCATTCGAGTATATAATCTGCCAGTAACTTGGCGATCAACTGGCTAGGAAGTGGCATTGCCGTAGTGACGAGCAGACTCTGACAACAACGTCAACACGCTTGGCTTGCACATGGAGGGCATCGAGACCCACACTATTCAAATAATTTCCTCGATCAGCTAGCAGAAACAGTGATGTAAGAAACAAGAAAATGTTGAACTTGTATAGCGACATGGTCAGTTTTTGTAGTTTCTGTTTCAGAATGGTAGTAGTTATCATTTAAGTTCATAAATGGCATTGCTTGCCTGCAACTTAGACCATACGAGATGTTGTGAAATCAGGCCTCTTTTGTAGTGTAGCCTATAGCGCAAAGTAAACACATGCTGTTCTTTATCGAGTTTTTCATTGCCAAAATCCAATAGAAAACACTTTTAATAGCCTGAAGAAGATAGGAGCACCATAATTTAACACCGCTATGGACACATGCCTATTGAAAATTCGCAGAATACTAATGAGTATTTGAGTGTCAAGACGATTGTTTCCCGTACCTAATTACATATTACACCATCTAGTAGTCTGTCAACTAACTACTACTGTAGCACCATCGTGTAAGGAATAAAAACCATTCATATATTAGCTCTGCTCCTCTCCCCGTCCTCTAGCTCCCTGGCCCAATCCACCCTTGGAAGTTGCTGCATTAGTGTAACCTCAAAATCTGTCAAAAAAGTGTTTGTCTGTACTCCGCAATGAAAGATATTACGCTTCAAACGTACTAAACCTTTTTTTTTCTTGTAGATTTCTCCCAACCATGCCCTGGCCTTGCAAATGATAACCTACATCGGCTGCATCATTTCGATTGTGTGCTTGGCGTTCTCTTTCTTTACTTTCACTGTCTTCCGAGGCCTCAAGAGCGACCGCACCACTATCCACAAAAATTTGTGCATGTGTTTGCTGATTGCCGAGGTCATCTTTTTGCTAGGCATCAGTCAGACGGACAAGCCCATTTTGTGCGGGGTAGTGGCTGGCTTGCTACACTTCTTTTTCCTCTGTGCCTTTTCGTGGATGTTCCTGGAAGGTTTCCAGTTATACGTCATGCTGATTGAAGTCTTCGAAACTGAAAAGTCACGCATACGATGGTATTATATTCTGGCGTATGGCATCCCAGGACTGATTGTGGCCATTTCATGCGTCATTGATCCTCTCAGCTATGGGACTGAGCGCTACTGCTGGCTGCGTACTGACAATTACTTCATCTTTAGTTTCGTGGGACCTGTGATAGTCATTATAGCGGTAAGTTTTTGTTGTTGTTTACGTAAGTTCTTTAAGATGCTTTCTGATAAACAGTACTTGTAACAACTGATGGCAACTGAATGGATCTAGTAAGTTCTGTCTACAAAAAATGGGATCAGCGTGTTGAGATGTTTGCCCTTCAGATTCTGTAAGGTTCATGTGTAAAAGATGAGAACACCAGGTGTAAATGACTAAGAGAACTTGGAAAACAGGACTTTTTTTTTCCAACTGTCACTTATTTGATGGCTCTTTTGACTTTCGGTAGTTAATCATAAAACATAGCGACCACACGTTGGAGGTAAACATTCCTCGGTGTTTTCAGCTGTTTTCGTTTCTAGGCAAGTTGAACCATTCAGCACCCTTCATGATCATATTTTATCTATCTCCATCGTGTTGGTAATAATCATGTTTCTGTGTTTTATCATGGCATACGATGGGTGTTTGTGTGTTTAAACTTTCTGTACCGAGATTAGATACATGTGTTTTATTTAACGTGTTTCTCAAATTATTGAACAGTTTGAGAAGATCCAAAGAAACCACATGAAAATAAAGCTGTAAAAACTAGCCTTACCTTTTTATACCTCCTGCATGAAGCTTAACATTTGAGATCCTTCTGATGTGATTATCTTGAAATAACATGCAACATGTCTGTTACTTAGCTACCGTAAAATGCTTATTAACGCCTATGGCGTACGCAGTTAATCTGGCCAAAATCGAGAAGGCCTTACTAAAGCAAAACCCATTTTGTAACTTACTTCCGTCCAGGAAAGGTGCACTCCACCATGGTAAAGTTGGCGATCATTCACGTACATGACCTGGTTTCAATTTAGTGTTAAAGCAAGGCTTTTATTTGCATTTATTCACAAATTTAGTATGTCAGATCTCATGCCTCCAAAATCCAACATAATCTACATCATCAAAAACTTTGATTTGTATGCTGGTACTTTTCTTGAACTAAGGCATCTACAAAGATGAGCAGCGCCAAATGAAAGATGATAAATTACGCTTTGGATAGGCCTATTTTCAAAGCCGAAACTTGAATTTTTGACCCTCAAATAAGCGCAAAACTGCTTTGAAAACTGATCATGATTCGTAACATTCGTAACGGCAAAGTTACTGTTCAGGCAAACTTATCAGAAAGAAACTTGGTTAATAAAACCTAAACGGACAACGCATTTTGGATCATACTACATATAGATCTTAAAATTGGTTTTGCTTCAACTGACAACAGACCGACAGGTTTTAAAAGGTTATCAAACATTCACGTTTCTGAAGCACGGAGGTGCGTGGATTGAGCAAGGAAAGTGAACGATATTTACGTAAACTAAACCTTAACAATGAGTTTCTCTATTTGCTCTCTTTAATTTTCATTTAGTGCTATTTTCACCTTCGTAGGGGCCTTACTTCCGGAGGAGTAGGCGTACAAATATGCAAACAAACAAACAAATCGTATGTTTTGAATGATGCAGGTGGGCTGAGGAATGTGATGAAAGAACTGTAAGCAACAATTGCAATTAGTTTGCGTCGAAACAATCAGTACATTGATTTTATGATTCTCTTAAAGGCACATAACTCCCTCCGGTATATTTTAACAGTTTCACTCGATACATTACCGGAAATAATTTTATATAAACTGATTTACCTTTCATTTGCTGGTCTAAGGGTACGATGCAGATGTCAGTAGTGGCGCGTGAATGTTATTAGGGTTGTTTTAAACGGCACGGTCCGAGCGGTATATAACTCCCGCCACATCGCTGGCAAGCCGAGGTCCTGGAGGAAGGATAATTAATCCTTCGCTCAAGTTTGCGACTTGGTCGTACGATGTGTCACGTTGCAGCGGCCCCGAAATGAGTATGACTAGTGTCTTAGAGCAATGCGCGCTGCGGTCGTTTGAACTATATTTTTGTGTAGGTGACGCAGAGTAAAGCGGCCAGAACGGAGGGATTTATGTGCCTTCAAAATCCGGGGTCCAGTGTGCGAACAGGGTTCAGACAAAACCTGAAAATCTCAGGGAAAGTGAAAATAGAGCCAAAATCTCAGGGAAAACAGGTTTTAAAAGGTTATCAAACATTCACTTTTCTGAAGCACGGAGGTGCGTGGATTGAGCAAACAAAGTGAACGTTATGTATGTAGACTAAACCTTAACAAAGAGTTTCTCGATTATTATTGAAAATCAGGGAAAAGACAGGAAAATTTGAAAAAAATGCCTTTGTGGCTGATGTGTAAGTTCCATTGAATTATCAGATCAGAAACAGAAACCTAGGCAGTAGTAAATGTTTTTATTTGTCCTTCATTATGTTCCAGTATTTTAGATATTACTTCAATAAACCAAATCTTAGCCTAGTATCAACGTCTGTGATGAAAATGTGTTTAGTCCGGTCTGGACTATTCTTCAAGCAGCTATTTTGTGGGATGTTGGATTATTTTTGTACAAATATTAATAAAAACATTAACTACTGCCTGTTTTCCCTAACTAATCATCTTGTAAACACCTGGAAATTGCCATTGCATGCACCTGGAAAACCTGGAAATGTCAGAAAAATTGGGAATTAATAAATTGTCTGAACCATGGTGAACTTCACGGCCATTTACGAGAACTTTCATCCGAGTTTCCTCGTGAAAATTACCAGTTTCTCCACAATTGTGCATCACAGTTGAAAATTAAGCTGTAACTTTTCAACTGTTCACAAGTTTTTATTTTTAATTCTAAAACATCCAGGCAGCTTCAATACCATGACTTAAAAATTGTAATAAACTTCTTAATAATTATGTCTCAGTAATTTGAAGTGCGAGATACACGAAACGCGTAAAATGCGTATGTGTGTGAATCCTGTAGCAGCGTAGAAAAGCGTATATGTGAAGGAAAGGGTTAATTAAAACTAATTTATAGCCAAACAATCCTTTGTAGCTGCAAGATTGGTGGCAACTGCAAGCTAACATCGCCGCAAAAGCACTCCTCTTCTGTCCAAGAGAGAGTGACCCGGGCACCTTATGCCAACTTCCGACCTGGACCAGAATTCTGGAAAATAGTGGTACAAGCACACGGGCGTTGCCGATTATGATTCGCATTGCATAAAAAGTTTATTTCATTAAATGTGTAATAATTTCATTAAATTTTGCAGCGTAAACAAGACGATTTAAAAGGATAAAAAATTGATTTTGTTGAATACATGAGGATTTTACTTAATTTTGTGGGTGTTAGTTTTGCAGGCGTTAGCTTTGCCAGGACATTTAACAGGCAATATTTATGATAAATGTATTGTAAAAATTAATAAATTCGAATTTAAATCCCTACATCTGCGTACTTAATTTCAAGTGCTAAGAATTTGTGGAGGGGTAGAGAAATCACTAGAGAAATTTACTGAAATTAACCAGTTGCAATATGATGGGCTCCCTAATCAATGCTCGACCTGTTGTCCGAGTACTGGACTCGCCTTCAAGAGCAGAGTAAAAAAATAGCTTACAACTTTCATCTTGGGACATAATTTTCAGTCTTTGTTGAAATCATAATCTCGGGATACCATGATTGGAGCTTACTGTTTGCTGGTTGTACCCAACCACTTGAGCAAACATCGTCGTAACCAAACGTGGCCACAAAATTTAATTTAGGCTGTAGCAGCAGCGTAGAAAAAGACGGTACACGTCTGTAAATGTGGAAGTATCCATGTTGTAACTCTTGCCATGCATTCCACCATTTGAACAAGACATTCTGGGAGAGTAGCAACAGGTTTCAGGCCCTGGCTCCTGGCCAGTTGCTTTAACATCAGCAGTGTGCTTAAGAGGCTTTAACTTCCTGGCAGTGCAAGAACCAGCGCAGAGTCATGAGGCAAGACACACAATGTCTACTCCAGTTGGTTAGAGAAACAAAATGTCATGTTTAAACGCTTGTTCTTCAGACCTTCTTGGACTATACAAAGTGCAAGGAACATTTTTCACACTTTTTTTTTTATGTAAACCCAACACAACTCCTTCATGCTGCTCCTGGCTATAGCCTATAACTCCTTATAAATTCATTGGTTAACTATGAATTAGGCTAATTTCCTAAGTAATTTTGTCTTGTAATACGTACATAGATTAGCTAGGTAACACCTATACTGTAATGAAAGACCGCAATTTGAGTCGCAGGTGTATGTAACTAAATTGATTTATTTTTCCCTTAGATAAATTTCGTGTTCCTCAGTATTGCCATCTTCATGATGTGCAGGCACGCTAACCAGTCTGCCGCAATGAAAAACAAAGAGCAGTCAAAGATTGCCAACATCAGGTAGGTATCAATCTTCCGCTGGCATTTTTGCCAACTTAAAACAGTTTCAAATAATGACATTTTTTATAATCACCAATTACTAAGGCTGTACCGAATTGAACATGGCCGGACAGATGATGTTCGGTTTCGTTCGGTGTTCGGCATTTCTAAAGAAAATTACCGAATCGAACACATTTCCACATCTAGTTGACCGATTTTGATGTTTGAATATACCATTTTTAATGTTTATTCGCCAAACCCCAAGTTCCTAGCTGTAACCACTCAGAAGTTATGTGGGAAAATCTAAAGACACGGGGATTTCTTTGTGCTGAAACTTAATTTTTACATCTGATCACTTACAGTGAACTTAGCAGCATTTATTGAGAAACTTGTACTTTTGAAATATGAATCTTTGTGAACCATGTTGTGTTACATTTTATTTTACAGATTTGGTACATTTTTGTTCGGTTCGGAAGTGTTCGGTGTTTGGCTCGTTTAAGGTTCGGTTCGGTTTGGTTCGGTCCGGTTAAAAAATGTGTGTGCTGTATAGCCTTACCAAATTACATTTGTGTTAGCAAATTTTCATCACTAAACAAAGGTACGTAGAATGACCAAATTAGTTCGTACAAGCAAAGCAATTTTTCCCGAAGGCACTGATTAGAAAACACTAGGGAAACCTCTGGTGCCCTTTACGTGCAACATGCTGGCTTGATAATTCGCTCTTTAACATGTCTATGTAGCAGGGTCATGCTCGTAAAGACGTAAACTTATCCACCCGCTTATCAGTGTCGTCTTTGTTGTTAAAATCGGGTTGTCAGTTTAGATGGACAACGCAAACGGACACCCATGCCAGCAGCTACAGGGATCAGCTATAACTGAATCGTACCGCCATTCCATTGATTGCACTGTTAACCCCAGAGATTCGAGAGAAAATGTACAAAAAATAGCAAATATGTTAGTCGTTCAGCAATAAAATGCTAATGATGGAATAACTTTACACGCATACATGAAGAGTCAACAATATTTGGACTTTTTAAAGCTTTGGTTTGCTTTGAAAACTGCCTCGGAAACTTCAGTGCAGAACCAAAGCTGAGCGTCAAGACACCAACGTATTAATGACTCAACCAAACCATGCATTGGCTCCATCACTTAATCGCATCACCACACCAACGCCTTAATGACTGAGCCAAACCACTTAGCTTCCGAAAAAAATGTTCATGTACAAATATTAAACACTGACAAACAAGGATAATTGTTAAGTGGAAAAGATAATAGATTTAGACGCAAAATTTAGTCTATAAAGACATACTGTAACCTCACACATGTCACATGTCAATAAATTACAACACATGCCAACATAACCAAGCACTCTATTGCAACTTGCAACATGCTCGGCTCTCAGAGGTCGCATGGACATTGGGATAAGCTTGAAATGCGCGCGGGGACGACAGCTACCCTGACACCCCAAGTTTCTTGATGATCGAGTGTACCAACCCAGAACCCATGAGAGATGCTTTATGAAAATATAACGGATGTATGACCACACCCGTGCGTAACACAGGCTTAAAGCTAGTCCATTCTGATACACAGGTTTTTGCACAGAACCTGGAAAGACGTGGAATTCTGATTTTCAAAATACCAGATTGAAAAACTTAATTTCACAAGGTTTTGTTTTCCACATTTATGAAAAGTCGTAGAATACCCTAACGTGCTTGGTGCATACATTACACGAAAGATGTGCCTTCTGCTTTTTTTGTATTACATTAATTAAATAATTCCAACCCTGTAGCTCCAAACCACAAGTAGGTTATTTGGCAAAAATTAAAACAAAACATTATTTTAACCTATTTTCAGAATAGTCTCTTTTTTTTAGGCTGGTACACACACATTTCAAGTTTTGAGCTTTTCATGTCAAAGAAATGTGGTTAGTTTAATAAAAAAAAATTAATAAAATGCCTGCTTGTTTGGCCTTGCTTAAATTTACTACCATGCTAGTAAACAAACTATTTGATTTTTCCTTTCAGTTGAATGTAGTGTATGGCATGGGAAGGAAGGATTTTGTTCTCAATGAAACAGTCTACTTAATCGGCATACGCTGTATTTATTTTTGACTGTATTACAAATCATTTATTGTTAGACAGCAGAAACTGCCGTTCCGAGATGCTTTTACACAATGCTTTGTGCCATTACTACATTAGATAAAGACTGTAACGTCGTATACGGTAGTAACAAACCATATTTTATTGTTTTTCAGAGCATGGCTTCGGGGAGCTCTAGTCCTTGTATTTCTTTTGGGTCTGACGTGGACCTTTGGCCTGCTTTACTTGAATGAAGAGACGATAGTGATGGCATATGCTTTCACCGTCCTCAACAGCCTTCAAGGGCTCTTCATTTTCATCTTTCACTGTGTTCAGAATGAAAAGGTAAGTGGTGGCCATTAAAGAGACTCCGTGACAACCCCTTTTTGAAATGCCAAACTTAATTTCTCCCAAACCTAGTTCCGAACCCAGTTTGCAAAAACCCAACTTGATCATTTCATTCATAATAATTAAGGTTGTACCAAAATGATCTTGACGAACCGATATTTGCCGTGATCTGTAAAAAGAAGGCAGCCAGGCAGAATGAAGAAAGTTGCCGGACAATTTCCAATCTATTATTGATCTCCTGTTGTGTGACGGAAATAAATATGAACTACTGCTGTAAATGTTATGATTTTTCAATCCGAGGTTACTGCTGAGATGTCTAGGATCGACTGAAGAAATAACGCCAAATCTAATAAATGATGAATAGTGATACCGTATGTGATAAACCTTTAGAATTGCCAACTATAATTGCTGGTCCAGTTTTATTTTATAGTACCGTAAATCATGTATTAAAAGCCCAGTTGAAGCTAAGGCCCACCCCCTAAAATGCTGTAAAGTCAAAATCATTAAATAGTGGAGTTAAAGCCCACCCCTGAAATTGTCGTTTTTTACGAAAAATTACCTAAAAGTTATATGATGTGAATAAAGATAGTACTGCTTGCTATGTTTACTGGCCCTTTCTCCCTCCCTGTAGTAATAGTGGACTCTTCCTTTAGCTCCTAGCACCTGCACAAGACCTGGGCATCTCTCATCTAAGCTTCCTCCCTTCTTCACAGCAATTAAAAGGATGTAAAAATTGGTGTTTCAGAGATCGTTCAAAAGAATTTGCTGTAATAGATGTCCAGAAAGGTTAGAAAATTGATAATGCTTGATGTAAAGCCCCCCCCCCCATTTTTGCCAACTTAACTGCATAAGCCCATGGGCATTTAATTTACGATTTACGGTATAGGGTTTCTTATCTCTAAAGACTTAAATTAAGCAAAGTCAAGAGCTTTTATACTAGCACTAAGTGCCGCGCTCATCGATGATTTCACCAAATTTTGAGTGTGGTTTCCACGAAATGCTGTATTTAGAATTGCTGAAACTATATCCTAGAAATTGCCTAGACGATTAGGCAAACTTTAGCAATATTCCTCCCGGCAGCTATTTTTTTGTAAGAACGTTTTGTTTTAGTTAAAGGTCGTCAACTGGTCAGTTAGGTAAGATTACTGGGCATGCCACACTGCCAGTTCGTCATTTTTTGAATGATGGGCTTTGTATCGGTTCGGCGGGAAAAAAATATTGGTACACCCTTAATAATCATCCATGGTTTCACTTTGCTTTTATGCCGACTACTGCCTCCTTGCACGAGTTAAATGGCTTTTCTTGTAGCTACAATAAATCCAACACGAGTCCCTGGGTAATTGGGGAGTTTTGTGAAAATAATTCACAATTTTTTTTTAACATTGCATGTTCACTCCTTCTCTTCAGTTTTCGAATTTTATAGCTTGCCAAGTATTTTGATTTGCAATCGTGTAAATCACTCAAACTTTCATTTTTAACAAAAACATCCCCCACTGTTTTGAAGGCTTGATATTTACGGTTCTTGAAATACAGCAAAAACTTGCGTTATATTATAACGTTAGTATCTTAAAATATTCACCCGTTTACAGCAATTATCACCTGATTTCAATGCTCTCAGTCCTCGACAACAACGAGTGTAACAACGCAATTATAGCTAGCATTGCATGATGGGACGTTTTGGAACTGAGAGCTGCTCTCATTCCTCAATCATCCCATCACGCACTTGCTCGCAGGCCGCATCCATCCTGTCACGCATCTGCTCAGCAATGCAACTATCATTTCACTTGTTTGCCGAACGAACAAGCTGTAAATCGGGCAACAATCAAAAGAAAAATGAAAAACAATGCTTGTTCTGGCTATCACATGGTAACGCATTGTAATCATCGTCTAATCAGGTGATAAGTAAGATATTACCAACTTTCCTCGTACTTAGTTCAACAATGGGCCTCGACATTGTTGATCTCAATCCTCGGAAAACAGGTAGTATCCTATACTGCTGCTAATTTATTAGAACACTTTATTTTAAAGACCCACTTAGAGTACTAATGTCATAAAGAGAGGCTTCATTGTAGCGCTCCGCTGTGCTGTATGCAATATGATTCAAATACAAGAGGAGTTGGCATTTTTTGGACTTATAAATTTCAAACAAGTAAATGATCGCGGATTATATGATAGGTGACTTTCGTAAGGCTTTCATAAGACTGCGGTACTGCCACGGTTACATTTATTAGTTGGTAAACTAATAAATTTGCAACACCTATATTTTTAATAACGTCTTTGATTCTGGACTGTTTATTGCGACCAATTAAAAAAAATGTTTTAGTGTTGCTTAATTAAAAAAAAAAAACTGTCTGAGCCATTGACTTGAAAATTAGTGCAGTTGGATGGCTCTAAAAAAAAAAAAACTTCGAATGAGGTGTTCAAACATCAAAATCTGTTAAAATTTGACCGAATTACCAATATGGATGCGAGTGTAAAACGATGCTGCTGTTTTAAGGGTTACAGATTAGCACATTTTACCTCAACAATAACCCTTTAACTAAATTTATCACCCGATTTCAATGCTCTCAGTCCTGCGGACAACAATGGACGTAACAATGCAACTATTATTTCCCTTGTTTGCCGAAAGAATAAGTTGGAAATCGGGCAACAATCCAAAGAAAAATGAACAACAATGCTTGTTCATGCTATGACTTGATCTTATTGTAATTGTTGTGAAATCGGGTGAGAAGCAGGATATTACCGCTTTCCTCATACTGAGATCGACAATGACTCAGCCCTGTGGGCCTCGGCAATGTTTATCACAGTACTCGGAAAGTGGGCTATATGCCGTACTAAGAAGAAGCAACACAGTTTAGTTGGCTTCAGAAGCAAATTTTCGTTAAGAAGAATCACTATAGGTAACCGTTAACACATTCATCAGGCACTTTGACATGTACAAGCCCATGCTTATGCGACAACATGGTACAAACTAGAATTTCTCCAAGTTGGTGCTGACAGCACTTACTGCTGTGCATGGCAACTGTGCTGTCCTCATTGAGCTTGCTCATTGGTGTTGTGAGGAGCACACTCCAGCGTTTGGAGAGAAGGAATGTCAGTTCCAGTGTGACAATTTTATTGACGGCTTGATAGGACGGCTCAAGAATGGTCATTAGGGGATTTTGTTTTTTTGAAGTGTTAGATTGCTATCGTTTGAAGCATTCGGAGGTGTAAGAACAGAGTAGCAACCCACTTAAAGAAAACGAAACACAACATTGATTGGGAGAGGACACAAATGCTCCTGAATTCGATCTCGTAAGGAGGTACACCCCTGAGCGCTTTACATGATGGCAATCCAACACATCAAAGAACACAAAACCCCTCTCGTAAACATTCATGACACGGCCTATCAATCTGTGAAAAAATTGTCACACCGGACCTCTCATCCCCTCTTTCCAAACACTGGCGTGCTCTTCTCACAACTCCAATGGATGAGGCCAATGGTAGTTAAGCACGGTCGCCACGCACAGCAGCAAGAACTGTTAGCACCAACTTAAAACTTTTCCTAGTTTGTACTGTGTTGCTACGTCAGATCGTGGTTGTATATGTAAAAGTGCCTGATTAAGCTAAACACTTGCCCTGTTTTCTTACCGAAAATGTCTTCTGAACAACCTGAAATGTGTCGTTTTTTCTGTATTTGGTTAAAGCGTTATTCTTGTGATAAAATACGTCAGTCAAAAACCAGTGCAAATTCCGTCAATCAGCATTCGAATTGTGCAGATTAACAAAATGCCATGTTATGTTCAGACTAATCCAGTATTCTAGTATAACTAAACTGACGTAGGTAAGACCACACCAGAGTTAGACGAAAAAAGAATGGGTCCTTGCTTACAGCATGTAAAGCAGACATCTGTTGTGAAGGGAGGCAGTTAGTAAGTGCACCTTGAAGCTTGTCTTTTTATAATTTCCCTCACTTCCTGGTTTTCGACGAATGGAACATTTTAGTTTTTGACTTTATTATAGGGTATAATTGTGTGCGAATAAAAACTTCTTAGACATAAACGAGTGAGAGTCGCAAGGAGACCATGGACTTTTCATAAAAATTACGGAGGTGCAGCATTCACACAGCAGTAAGCATAGCTAATTTGTGTTGCTGCACGCTTCCATCCCCGCCCTCCCAGCAAATGCGACTAGAAACAGTGGATTTTTTCCTCTCTCATGTTTAGTAAGGTAACGTGGAAATAACTTTCCTGAAACTTCACATGTTTGAAACGAGCACGCTGATGTTGTGAGTTGTATTGCTGTTTCTTATGCTAATGTTAACATTACCAGCAAAACATGTGAAAGGCTAACCAGTATGATAGTTACTGGCATTCAAAAGTTGAACATCTCCTGTTTAACAAAAATGTCAATTTGTTGTAAAGTATCTGTACACGGGAACTCATCAGTGTTATATGTAAACCACTGTTTCTTGTCATTATGTTGTAGCTTAGAATGGTCACTGTGCAAATACCGATTCAGCAATTTTGAAGTATTTTTTTAGTTTGGTAATTGATATAGTTCAGCTGTATACAGTGTTAATGCAGGTCCGTCCGTTAACACTGACTGAAATATTAGATTAGTAAAGTCCAAATTCATCTACTCTCTGTGCCAACTCTGCAGTAAGAAATTGGACATTTGCTCGAGCAAAAACGTATACCGGTTACTGACTGTCGTAAATTTGCGGAGATATTGTGCCAACGAATATCTTTTTCCTTTGAAATTGTCTGAACAATAAAACGGGAGTTTCAAATTAAGCGGTGTGACATTTTTAAATGCTAGTTACTGTTATCTCAAGTGTTGAAAGGAATAAAACTCCACTAGCTTGACTGGACTTCTAAGTGGAAATGAGTAATGGGTCACGGTCATTCCCGAGGGAACCTGAGTTTTTCCTGTAGACATGATACTCATTTTATATGAATTTTTAGCACCAACATTTTATTACGTTCTGTAACAAATAATGTGAATTGTGCTCGCAAATGTGTTGGTTGTGCATTTCTTTCGCTTGTTTTTTACGTGCAAGTTGCGGGAAACAGTGAGCACCAGGCAGCAAACCAACGCATATTAGCTATGGACGCCAATTTTTGTCCAAAATCTGTATCATTCTCCGAAGGTTTTGAAAATCTAGGTTTCTCCTATTGCCCAGAGTCGCGAAATAGGAGAAACCTAGCTTCTAGCTATTTTTAGGAAGATGGTACAGCTCTGGCCACGGTCCCTGTATGCAGCTGTCAGTGAACAGTATGGTAGGACGCCTTGCCATACTGTTATTTTTCAATAATCAAGCAGTGAAGCACAAGCAAGTTGGTTTGATCTAGGTGTAATAGCATATCCCAAAACTCAATCATTCAAAACGTAATTAAACAAAATGCTAATTTTTAACTCGTAAGATCATTTTTATTACTCAAATAAAACTTCTGTTGCCGTGTTGCAGTAACGTTACAACAACATTACGTATAGTTATAAGAAGAGCTCAACTGCGGTAAACTTGGCTACCAAAATACAGCCGCGAATTCAGTGTGTGCTGTATCGCCTCTTGGTTGTAAAGAACAAACCTAACCTAACTAAACCTAACCCTGCATCTACAATGCGAATCTTGATAATACATACGCAAAGTTGATATCTAAGCCTGTATATAGTTGAAATTTTATAAATTCAGTGAACGTTTTAGATTTTTTTACACTGATATTACAGCATCCTTGTTGGGAGGTAAATCAAAACCAGCTTTTCATCATAAATTAAGCCCATGACTTCAAACATTGCTGAATCTATGATTTTATATTATTTTCATGTTATTGATTCATATTGAAGAACACTATAAAACTGATTCTTAATTTGCTGTTGTAGGTCCAAAAAGAGTACAAGAAGCTCCTACGCCGCAGCCAATGCCTCCCAAGCTGTGTAAAGGATGGAGGAAAGGAGCGACGTTCTAGCTTTTACGTCCACTCCAATGGCACTGCGTCGATGCCCAACTCGACATCCACCAGTGCAATCCAGCAGAGTGTGGGTACCACTAGTCTTACCCCCTTCCAGCCCCCTTACCCGCCCGAGCCCCGAAAACCAGGTACTGCCAGTGCTCAAGCCATGGCTGCTGATAACGGGTGCTTCGTGGGTATTTTCGTTATTTTGGCTTCGTCGAATAAAAAATTACAAGCAGAAAAGGCAACCAGTTCACAAATTTTAAACTTTTTAAAACAATTTTCAACTTTTGAGCATTGCAGACTTGGGATTTTGCCTGGATTTTAACCTTGAGGTAACTCGGCTACGTATGCATACAGCAGACATTTCTTTTTCCCCCACAGTTAATAGGGGACATGAAAATTAACGACAAGTTTTGCAGCTGCTTTAAAAATGACCTCTGGAAAAATTGTTTGGGAGTTGTGATTTTGCAAATTTGCAAATTTTGCAAATTTGTAAATTCCAAAATGAGTTGTTGAATTGACAGCATATCAGAAAACGCGCTGAAAATCCTAGAAATCTTAATCGTAAACTCATTTTTCAGTTATTGTTGATTTCGAGTACTTTGATTATTGTGCAACTATAGTATGTGACTGAAGTTTTATAAATTTACTTATTTTGGTGAAAATTAGTGTTTCTAAAAAGATAAATACCATAGTTGGCATGCACTTCTAAGAACAGTTCAGGTCTCATAACTCTGATCTCAGATTCGAAACTTAACAGAGTGTGATTTTTAGATGAATCCCTGCCTATTTGCTCATCAGTGATAGGGTCTTTGTTAGCGTGACGACCTACACGTACATAGAGTAATGAAGTGAACTTGTTGTTTTTGACTGCTTGTTTGTCTTTTTTGGGTAAATAAGGGGTAATGCTTTCTTACGTGCCCTATACCCGCAGCAAATATAGCACCTCTGGTTCAAACTTGGGTACCTCTAACCTGGTGGTAGCAGCTGGCTGGGCAAGGGGCTTCACTAAATGGAGGCGAGCATGGCTTTACCTGGATGAAGGGCTGAGCTTGAGAATATTTAAACATGTGCAACTTAGCTTTTAGTACGAGTGCTTTGCAATGAAAACATATTTTTGTCGCTAATGATGTTTAACTGCGGCTTAACAAGCCAACTAAACATGGCAAACCCGCCTTGATGCATAAGGTTGATTCACAATTGTGTTTGCAGGCTGTGACATCACGAAAGGCCGGGGAAAACAAAATTGCTTCTGAGGCCCCTTGCTGGTGTCCCAAAACCATGCTGGTTAAAAGTTTTTATTACAATTTTGAAAAGAATGTACCGTAAACCGTATGTTAAATGCCCTTGTGTTGCTACCGCCCACCCCCAAAATGCTTTAAGGCCAGAAATCGTTTAGTGTTGTTATGCTCCCCCCTTCCCCTTAAAAACGTCGTTTTTCTTCTAAAAATTGACTAAACACTTCAAATATTTACCAGAATTAACTTTAACCAGCACGTTTACTCCAGCACCCCATCACATCAAAGTCGCCGATTACGCGATCATTCACGTACGTGATCTGGATTCAGGCTAATGAAAACTTAATGCCTTTATTCTCATTTATTCAGAAATTTAGTTTAGTCCCTCCTCCAAATTCCAAAATAATTTACCCACAGTTTAAACTAATTTCTGACCACACAAACCTTCATAAACATCCAGTGCGATTGACAATCAACAAATACTGTGTTCCAAAACAACCAAACACTAGACACCCAATGTCTAGGTTGCAAGGAGCAGTTTAGTACTGCCATTACATGATGGAAACTTCAGTGCTGTGTTTCTGCGGTATCAAACTGCCTCTAGCAATCGAGAGGTTCTATGGCTTGGGTTTGGTGGTTTGGAATGCACTGATTACGCTTTGCACCACCATTTTGTGGAAGTTGGTCTCGGCTTCCGTTGCTATTAGTCCTGAAAATAGCGCTTACTATTTGCAGGCCTAATGCCAACTTTCGCAAAATGGCAGCGCAAAGCATTTGCCAATCGTCAATCGGATGTTTACGAAAGTTTGTACGTTTAGTATAGACCCCTAAGCCGTATTTTTTTAACGAGGCTGACCAGGCCAAAATTCGGCCGAGATCCAACTACGTACTTTCGGGTGGCCATATAATTTTTTGGCCGAGATTTGGCTGTACGATTATTCGGCCGAGATTCGGCTAAACTTGGGCTGAAAACACCTTTCCTGTACATTGTAAGATTAAAGTTATTCCGTTGTTTGTCCTTCTTGCTTGTATGGCTCACGACAGAACTTAACTGGTGTAATTGTTTATTACTGAATGCTAGCTTGATTATAGTACAGTCATCTAGCTCAGTTATGCAACTAACCGAATAGCTTCGGCATTGCGCTACTATGTGTTCTGCGTAAAACAGTACTTTACTCACAACACTAACAGAATTTATAATTTTCCAAACTGAAAATAGATTGTTTTAAAGTAATACGGGTTTCAGATACGTAAGGCATCAAAATTATCGTGCTTTTGATTTCCATGCGATGAGCCAACTTTAGGCTTAACTTCAAAATCATCTATTGCAGCTTTATCATCATTTGAAAGAAGATTTGTGTTTTCATTCTTCATTGTTCGTTGTTTTTTCACTGACATATTCTGCTACCGCAAGACCGATAACGGCTACCATAAGTTTTAAACCACATCATCGCCATCAACACAGCAAAACAACAGCACGTTGCGTCGATTTCAGATGTATGGAAATTAGTCACGTGAAAACAAAATTGACGTAGTAGCTTGTCAGTGCATTCCCACAATACACGACGAAATGCTATATTACCTAGCAATGCTTGCCATACACAGCTGCAAGTATGAGTTAAGCATTCATACAAACTTACGTTGGGCGCGGTTAACTTAAAAAACAATAAGCTTGCTCACAAAATGTGTGCTTGTTTGTGATTTCCATACTTTAGACAATCACTAATCTTGAGGTTGCGACGTGACGTGAACCATCCAGTGTTGCTACGGAGAGCAGGTTGTTGAACTGGGCTAAAGCTGTATTTATTCTAGTGGCTGGCTTAGGGATCTTGGTTAGAAATTAGTTTAAACTGTGAATTATGTTGGAATTTTGAGGAAGAACAATCTAATAAACTGAATTTGTGAATAAACGAGAATAAATTTAGGCTTTGTGTTCATGCTAGACTGAATCCAGACTACGTACGTGAATGATCACATAATCACCGACTTTTCGAGGTTAGCCTAAACACCCTCCCTGACTGGAAGTAAAATTCAGAAAATGAATGATTGTATCTTTATCGCCCAGCCCACAGATTTTTGTTCAGAAAACTGCAACCGCCAGTGGTTATGTAGTTTAATATACGATTTACGGTAATATTGTTTTTTGCATTTAGAAGCAATTCTTAGCAAAGTACAGGACAAACAATTGAGTTGTGTTACCAACTTTGGGGTCTTAAAACACTCTTTATTTGCACAGTAATTTATTTTATTGCTATTTTTTTCTAATCCTTAAAAAAAATGATATTATGACATAAAACTGACAAAAGAACGATTTCGGAATTATGAAATAAAAATAAAAATCCTGGTCACTGGGTCAATATTGTAAAGTTAAAAAAAAAACGTCCAACAAGCAAAAAAATGTTTACAGCCTACGATTGGTTCACATACTACTTCTAAAAGTAGTCAGATTTATTTTTCACAAAGTTATTTACGTAAAAAGTAAAAAACACACATTACCACAAAAGAAGAACAAACTTCATAGTTCTGCTTAAATATTCGGTGGATTAGCCAATCCCCTTCGTTATAAGGCCGCACGCAAAACAGCATAAACTTCCTTCACAGTGCACACATGATGTGAAGGAAGTTTGTGCTGCTTTGCGTTCGGAGCGGACTTCTGATAAAAGTGGTTAGGTAATCCACCGAAAATTAATCAGAACTATGAAGATTGTTCTCCTTTTATGGTAACGTGTGTTTTTTTTTCCTTTTATAATGTCGGAATATTAGCACTGTACTCGCCGGTTGCCAGTATTATCGATTAAAAAGGTAGTTGTATTCATTAATAATAGTGGCCCCAATGATCCATTTCATCTGACTTTTTACATCTTCAGTCTGCACCAAGCTGCCTATGCATCACCTACTTTACCACGTAAGTGTGACGTGGTGCAGACCAAAGATTTGAAAACTGTCTTATAATGAAGCTGATCAAATCCATGAAAATTGATGGACAAAAATTACCTTTTTAAGTACCTAATATAACAATAATAACTTTTTCCTAGAACAGAAAAGGCAATTGAATCATGGGAAAATGAATCCTAACTACTTTTCTCGTGCTTGCAATTTAAGGTTATTTTACGAACCGAGATTATTTGGGTTTTAACATTCTGATAACTGAAAACGGAGCTAAAATATAGAAGTTCAATAGGCCTACTCACATGTGTTCATTCTTCAGCATTCGAATCAATCAGTAATCTTTTATTTATTTTTTGCATAAAAAATTATCGCTAGTAATGGTGAGAAGAGAAATGTAAGCTATGTTAATGAACTGAATCTAAATTAGGTGATTACGTGGCTTACGTTTTGTTTTTGAAAATGCTTCTACACTCCACTCCATATAGGCATTATTTAGATCGCCTTCCACATGTAACGGTTAACGAGCAATGAGTTGGTGGCAAACTACGTGGTGGCTATGCAGACGAATTTTCTGCTATGAAAGCCACGTGCAGACACACGAAGGGTAAAAATAAACTACCTGAATGGAACTACGGCCCACAAACAGAAAGACGAGCCGACAAGCCAGAGTAATCACGAGGGCAAAGAATCGGTGAAATGTAGGCAAATAAACGAAAATTAACAAAAATTGCCCTGAAGTTGTCTGTGATGGCAAACTGGCTTATAGTGCGGCATCACCTATTAACGAATCAGTAAACCGGTTTTAAGTTTACGAACTGGTTACTTGAAAGTTGATAAGATTCCGCGTAGCTGCCTCAAGCTGTAATAAGCTGCCTCAACACACTGGACTTGTGGCAGTGTGTCCTTCAGTTTAAACAGGGTGGATTCTGTTCTTACTTCCACAATCCACCCCCTCCCCACGTTTCTACAGATGCAAGTGTTGGTAGCTTCGTGGTAGCATAATGTGAAAACCACTGTTGGCAAGACTACTCCACGTTCAAATAAGTAGATAACCCTGTCGCCACAAATATCTCCCTGCAGACATTGTGCCATGGACACACTCTCGAGTATTTGTTTTGTAAGTTGAGATGCTGAATACAAGCTGCTACAATATGTGCAGTGTTCCGCAAAGGCAAGAAACAACGACATGTTTAATATTGGCTAAAGTGAGCTAGACCTTAATGTAGCCCAAAGTTGCAAAATGTTTGACAAAAGAAAACTACAGCTAATGCAAGGTTGTCATTCCACCGTGGTGGTAACAATTGGGTTGCTTAGAATGATGCTTGTTAAGTACATAACACGTCTGCAGTTAGTGACGAGGCTTACCAAACTTAAAGCTGATGCAACAATTTAAAATCAAGAGCAGTTCTTCAGGCGTTCCAGTAAAAACATCATTACCGGTACGATGAAACATTTGAATAATTTTAAAACTACAATCTTCCTCCATCATCGCACAATTTCATACATAAGACACTCACAGTGTCTTGCTAATTTTTGACAGCAATGGTACTGTCATCATCAGGCACTTCAAAGGAAAAATTAGGATCCTGGTCACATTCTTGCTGTTTGCCAGAATTTGAATTTACTATGTAGTGGGCCATTCATGCTGTATTTAGAAAGTAGTAGGCCCTTCATGCTGCTTTTAGCTCTCCAACACAGCGCTAACTGCTCACTCAAGTCCTTCCCCTCGAGGTGTCTCACGTTTGGGTAAGATGGGCCCTGAATATTCATAAGTTGGAATACATTCTGCTCTTGGTGTTGTATAGCAATGGATTCCAGGCACCCTAGATGACTGTCGCGTGCAGAGTTTGACCGGATGAGCGTCGTGGCCTTCTCCCATTCAATCTAATGCTTCAGGCATTCACTGATCATTAGCCCAGCTTTGCGATGAAGCTGTTACCACATCATGAATTGCACACGATTTCTTCATTCAACTGCAACTGGTTGATCACACTGCTGACAGGACATGGTTATAACGAACCTGATTACAGAATACAGGATAGCCAAAAGGTTGTTGCAGCCTCTAGTTCCTGACTTTACAACTTCGTAACAACAATGCTTTATTGCTGTCTGCTGCCTTGGTAGCATATCTGACTAGTGTCTGAAAAAAAAAATAGATTATCACGTCAAGCTGCTCTCACCCACAGAAGAAATAATTACAAGAAAATCTGACTAGTTCATAGTAATAGTCTCTTCAAGTTGGTAAATCGGTTTTGCTCGAATACCTAAGCGTCAATTGTGGTAAGATTATCCTTAAGCACTGCAAAGATTTGGTGTGAAATCAGTGAAGAATTGTTTAGCATTCTTGATAATTCAATTGTTGAAAACAGATTGTTACGCACATTTTCAGAATCAAAATACTGTAACAGTATTCTTGAAAATTTTCAACTCAGGCCTAACCTATACAACTCAAACTTTTGTCAACTACATCGCCACCGTGAAATCAGCGTTCGAAATCTGCACTCGAACGCTGATTTCCATGGTGGCAATGTAGTTGACAAAAGTTTGAGTTGTATAGGTTAGGCCTGATGATGACGGACGTCGTCGGTCTGTTGAAAATTTGCAAGAATACTGGTACAGTGCTTTGATTCTGAAAATGTGTGTAACAATCTGTTTTCAACAATCGAATTATTAAGAATGACGAACTTTCAGAGTAGAAGGCGTGATGGAATTTTCGATTGTTCAGCATCCTCTAAATGTGCGTTATGCGCATCCAAGGAAGCAGTAATATATTTTGGATTTGTTAGGTAAAGTTTGATCAATGAGTGGCAATATTAATGTGTGTTTGTAACACCTTACACAAAACATCATGTTTGCTCATTACAAGATCAAAGATCTTCTTCACCTTTCCAATCAAGTTTTCCAATCGTACACTGCAACTGCAACATCTTTACGAAAGCTTTAAAAGATGTTACCTGTTGTTTTGTCAATTGTAGTCAGGTGTATGATGTAAGTGGCAGTTCCCTGCAAACTAGGCTAGTGGCATCCTGCAAATACACTTCTACTGCAAACCATTAATGTCTGTGTCCAGGAATGGCACTCAGCTTCTCGCCACAGTTGCTGTGAGGTGGTGGTGTTGGCCCATATACGCATTGGTCACACAAAACGTACTGTTTCCTTTTGAGGGGGGTTATCCGTCCTGGGTGTCATTGGTGTTGACAGCCATTTACAGTCTGACACTTGCTTGTTGATTATCACCATCTTGAAGGTGTTCGATGCCATTTCCATCTACCGCGAGACATGGCGCATAAATTGAGCAATAAGTCTGTCCTCCTGTCCGGGGTTTTTTAATTTTTGCAGAAGGTACAGATCTTTATTATAATATCGGAGGCCGGCTAAAAGGAAAGCCTAAAGGAAAACCACTTCTCCCCTCCTCGCGCCCGCATTGGAAATGCACTCTCCCACTCTACCTGCAGCCAAAAAGGAGCCAGGCATTAGTGGTCGATCAATCTGACAAGTCGTCGGCAAAATGTCCCGGGAAAATGTGACCGGCCCCATGCATAGCACGGGCTTCCTCTAGTCTATGATAAGATCTAGATTTGGAGTTTGTTTACCACCTCTGTAATACGTGGCGCAGTGGCACCCCGGATCACTGCACTGTGACTGAGGTTGGCGCTAATGACCCTTCTGTCGCCGCGCCATTAAGCCCCGCCCCTCTATGTGTGCTTTAGTTTTAGTAGCGTACAATTCATTCCCATTCTTGCTTTCCCAGTATGTACTGCACAAGGTCTAATGACGATTTTGCTTTTATTTTCAGCAGAATTTCAAACGCCTATGGGGGAGTCAAAATGGCAGAGCGGGATCAGGCCGCAGCTCCATCAGCAAGTCAGGAACACCTCCAGGTAAAGTATTTAACCACTTTTTAAATGCAAGCATTTTTGTAGGCCCTACCTGTTTGATGAATTTTTGTGATGTTATTTTTCAAGTACCACGTGATCCTTACGCCAGTCTCAATCCCACATCCTCCTGCTCCCTGTTCCATGATGCTATCCACTCAGCTGTGCTTTGCAAATCTCGCTGCCCCTTCTTGGGACTTAAGTTTATTTTCCCCAAATGTTTTTTAATGACTTAATTTCAGTCGACAGTGCAAGGGAAAAGGTTATTAAATAAAAATTGGGATGCTCTTGTTAAAGAATTTACACTTCAGTTGCTGTAAAGCTTTCAGAATCAAGATCATTATTATTCGAGAATTGACTAAACTCAATAATACTAAAGATTACTGGTTTTAAACACTCTAAATGAGACGCTGGTTGGTCAGATTTTTTTCCAATTTTCGAAAATATGTCACATGTATGTCACATGTATTACCTAGGATTGGATAAGTTTAGAAGAGCTTTAGGACCGAAAAAACAGTTGGTTGTTATACTTTGAAAAGCACTCGTATTAATGTTCAACTTTTCATAAACGGAGGCACGAACGTGTCTTCTTATTTTCGACAACTACTCAAGTCTTCCTCAGGGGCTCCAAGGTTTGTTTTGAATGGCTACATCTTTCGACTTTGTCTGCTTTCGAGTCTTTTTTGGTTGAAAGTGTGAAAAGTACTATATTTTTCGCACTTAGTTTTTAATAAATTAGTGCTTGCACATTTTCATTGCTACTTAGCTGCTTCACCAAACAGTGTTTGCCGTTTTACGTGACGCATTGTTTTGTCTCCACAGTGTTTCTCCTCGTTGTCGGTTTATTCTTCCAATTCACACCTAACTCTTCGCAAGCGAATATGTATACCATACGTATATATCATAGAGTGCAAGTTAAAAGGACGTACCTTCTCACTAATTTTGAGCATCCTGTACGAAATAACTTTTACAACATTTACACACGTTTAAACTAATGTGGTAAAAAGGAGCGGAACAGGAAAGCCAAATGGGAGGAATGTACCTTCAAGCACCTCATCCAACATGAAGGAATGATTTGTGAATCCTTGCAATATTTTGTACTAAGCTGTCAGCCGAGTTACGTCTAAATAAATAAAAGCTCGAATACATGGTTTATAACTACCAGTAATTATTTATTAATTCTGTGTAAAAGTACTGCAGTTGAAGAAACAAACCTCTTCCACAAAAGTAAGCAGCACCAATGGTGTCTCCAACTACAGAAGTCTAGCTAACCTAATCCGTACTCGCTAACGGAAACTTGCGTCCGGAAATAGCTCTGCCACCTAGCATTGAGTGGGATGAACCTAACTAATCTGCTTATTCTACTGTCCCTGGCTATGACCATTGAATAATATGTATGTAATGATAGTCATAAGCTGAAATGTCTGAACATGTTAGTCCTTGACTTCACAATGTCTGACGTCAGATCAGAGAACAATACAGAAGTTTCGAAACTCACTCTAAATTACCTATGTGTGTTCGGCCACGGATTCCATTGTCATTGAAATTGCCCCTTGTAGTTTTTGCATTAAGGTTCAATGAAGTTTAACCCCTCACCAGTGGATTGCTAAGTTTTGTTATCTTGTTTTGCAGGTCTCCAACCCAGCGGCCTCCCTGATCTTGAGGTTGAGAAAGCGTCCTGTAAAAGTAGCAACAGAGATTCTGGTCATGGTGGTTCCGACCACGAAGATTCCTTAGCCACCAACCACAGTGGGAGTGTGCGTTACAATCGGGCAGCCGTCGATTATGGCGGTCTGACAAGCGATCTCTCTTCCGTGGATTGTTCGGTGGTTGACTCGGACTTTTTGTCCGATTATTGCCAGGACAAGCTGAACATCAACCGAGAACTACAGCAACAGCACCAACAGCAGCAGCTAAAGAAGATGCAACCAGTCCAACAGCCTGCAGCCCAGCAACCGACACCTCAGCATGCCACATCGTTAGTGCAGAATCACTTAAACCGCCTGCATCGCCCGAATCACCGTCTGGCCCACCAGGTGCGACTGAGCCCACTCAATCACATCTACATGGATATTGACGGGCGGGAGGGGGAGCCGGTGTACGAGGAGATTGAACATCACCGTCATGAGCCTCAGATTTCTGACGTCAGCGACGAAGACACCAAGCGCCGGTCGGACATCAGCCGCCAGTCGTCCGGAAGCTATGGGGACAACCGACCGCTGATTCCACAGACCCACGGCTTGGGAGAGCGCGAGCGTCACCACGAGCGTGAGCGGAATATGCACAACCTCCATGGCCACCCTGCCAGTCACCATCACCACCACCACCATTACCACCCCCGTACCACCACGAGAGGTAGGCCCCCTCCACCGCCCGAGCCGTCATTGCCCTCCCCTTTGCTAAACGACATGGTTCACCCCTCTGACAGGGTTGACTGTCTCGCCCCAGACATGAATGTGCACAGCGGCATGCCCTTGGCCGTCCCACCCCCTCAACACCCATCAGTGTATTATTGCTCCGACACAACCAATAAACCACATCTGCAACAGCAACAACTACAGCCTCAAAACCTGCCGTCCGACATGCTCGTCAATGACGCAGGTGTGACGGCCAGCGGAATACCGCAGGGTGCACGGTACCCAAATGACAATGCCTTGTTAGTGGCGATGCTAGACGGACGTAATGTAGTGTGTCGGCTTCAGCCGCAGTTACGAAAAGACCCAAACACAACATATAGGACAAATTCGTTCAGTGAGTGCTAATACTGGTTTTAAAATGTGATGTAGGACTCAAGAAGTACCGCCAAGTTGTGAAACGAAAGTTGTGAACCACACTGGCCATGCTGCTCACGCCGCACAACGCAGTGCCTCGGCCCTAAATCAGAGTATCTCTGTCGGGCAGGCCTGTGCACTGTAACTCTGTACATGTTCAGCCTTGTCCAAAAACAGGCTGTGAGTGACTCGAAGCGTCAAAGCACACTATGTTTTGTCTCATGGATTTATTACGAACAAATGAAGTGGACTATCTCATTTGTTGAAGTCACCACGTGTGTGTGTGGATATCAAGCGTCCAACTCCACTGCTTTTCCAGGTTGCTGAAGGTTTATATAGTACGAACATTTTTGTGACGTCGAAAAAGACACTCAGCAAGACACTCAGCAGAACATTGTTTCTCCTTTTGATAAAAAAAAAAAAATAACACTGGTGTAACTACGACCTTAGTTTTGGGTTTATTTGTGATGAACCAAACATGTGTTTTTGTGGCTAGAAAGTGCCGAGCAGGAATGTGTGAAAGTTTAAACTCCATACCCTATTTTGATTTGGTTTGAGTGAAGGTTGTAGCACATTTTCTGTGCAACATAACTTATTGTTACTTCTTTACCATTAAAATTGACAGTTGATTTTTTTTTTAAATTTGCTTTCATATTGAAACGTACGATGAAACGAATGGTTTCATTGCGAGATTTTTCTCTGGATCAATTTTCTGCATTGAAGTAGTTTGATGTGAGAAACGCCGTATGAAGTGGACCAAGCCAAACCCCACTCCTTGTTCATTTTTTTTTACGTCATCTGTACAGAGCTGTGACAAAGGTTTTAAATTGGGTTTATAGCTACTTATTTACAGGCTTGTTTATTTGGCAATGCTTACATGCTACCACATAAAATCTGTTCAAAATTGTATTGGTGATTCACGTAATTGTTATTCATGTCGGGACACTGTGTCTAAGTTGCATTTCACGGGTGCATTCTGTCTGGTTCAGTGTGGTGTGACATTTTACAGTATATTAATGCAGCTCTCGGTTCACTAAGGTTGTTCTTCCCATTCCGTCGAAAGTAACAGGGTTCATAGCATGGGTTAACTGCTGAATTTATTTCTAAAAGCAGGTTTTTTTCACTTCTAAGCTTGTCTTGTAACTTGCAATATTGATTGTAGGGATTCGTTTTTCCGCACGACACAAGTATATATGCACAGTTCGATGTAGCACCTGTTTAAAAAGTGCTTAAATTACCATAAATTGCCTATTAAACGTTCATAGGCTTTTAAAATTAATTCAATTAAAAAAAGGGGGGAGGGCCACAACACAGTTATAAATCAGTTTTTAGATCTTACGTTTGTTTGTTTTCTTTTAAATCGTCGTATAGACAACTTAGAATGAGATTATTTTGGCGCTAGACTTGTGACGGCCTGAAGTTAGGGTCCCTCATTGAAAATCTGTCAGTTTTTTTTTGTTTTTTTTGATAGCTTTTACAACTTAGCATCGATTCCTAAAGAATCATGATGAAAAAACAATGTGGCACCACCAGTCTGCTAAAACGAAAAAGAAGCCTTTGTTGCAGCTCTGCAGTGAAAGTCGATATTTTTATTATTCAACGATGAAACAAATCGCTCAAGTTGTTTCTGTTTAATCACATCCCTGCTTTTGTTGCCAAAATGATATTTTTTTTTGTTTTGTCATTGTCGTCGTCCTTTTTTGTTAGTTGTTTTCAATTTGTATAAAATCATTCTGTACAGAAATAAATATAAACGTCTACGTTAGCTCGAGGTAATTTATACTTATATAAATTAAGTAAGATTCATATAGTTTTAAGTTGCGGTGTATAAGGAAGTATGTAGCAGTAAACGCAGTGGCAGCGTCAAATAGTGTGGCAATGTAGAGTATGTATAAAGCATATGTAGGTCTTCCGATAACAAGAACTTTAAAGCAAAGTGAAAGTGTTTCAGTGTTCAATTCCTAGAACTGTGTTCGGTAAAGTTTTTGTTTACATGCAAACCAAATTTAATAACTTCGATCATCATTTGTGTTATATCAGTTTGTAGTAATGTCATCTGGCAAATTACATCCGTAAAAATGCCGCACTTTTACAAGAAATTATTTGAACGTGCATTTTTCAGTTTGTGCAATGAATTAAAAACAAGTGTATTGGTGTATTTAAGTTTTTATTACGGTAGTGTAAAATTTGTTGAAGCACAAATATGCAGCTAGAAGTGTTATTTCTTTTCCTTTTTTTAAGTTTTCTTTCGGTAATTTTTAAATGCCCAGAATGGTATGTTTTTAACAAAATTTTTAGTTTGATAAACAATTTTTAGCGGTTGTGAACAATACTGATATTAATGACTTCAATATCAGTTTGATTTTACGTGGAGTAAATGTTTTTATGGTGTATTAATATGAGGCTTAGGTGAAGTCTTAAGAAAGCGAGATGTTTTAAAAAATATTTAAAATTTTGTGTGCTGAAATTCTTATAATTCGTGACAAAAACCAGATCTCATTGTTTTGTAATTTTTTTTTAAAATTTGTTTGGCAAGAAGGTACGGCCAAAATTTGATTTAATGTGTCTTACTACATTACCCTTTTATATCGAAATGTTATTTGCATTGACAGCATTATTACTTGGAAGTTTTTAATTTAAAAAATAAATCAATTAATAAATAAAACAACTCGTACAAATATTTGAGAAACTAATGCATTCCAATCTATTTACAATGAACGCACAAATACTTCTTTACAACTACTTTGATTGTAAAACTAAAACATGTTCATTTATCAATGATAAACAGATATTTTGTTGTCCAAAGTTAAACAAAGTTCACTGAAACAGTCAAAGATGTGAATTTTTATCAGTTAGTTGCTTCGAACAGTTGCGTGAATCGTCTTAAGATTTTTAAAATACAAGTACGAACGTAAGGTTCCATGTGAGGCTCAGTTCTAATAGCACATTTTGTTTTGTTGTAAGGTTGTTTTAAAGTCGGCTAACGTTGAAGTAACGTTTCCACACATACGTTTTCAGTTACGGTGTGACATTTTGTACTGTTGCTCCTCTAACCCGATCCTTTACTCCCTCCCCACTTACTGCGTACGGGCAACCTACGGACTGGTGCACAAGTATTTTTTTTTTAATACCAGTGTAAATTATACAGTGTAAATACATCAGTTGATTGATCTGTCCCATTATGCCTTGTCCGCTTTGAGCGTTGTGAAAATAAAGAAAGACATATCTGTGTCTTGGGAAAAAATTGTGTGAGAACTTTTATTACAGAAATTTTACAGTAATGCCACACAAAACTTCGTTGAAGTTCTTACTGTGGAACATGACGAAATTCCGAAAAAGTCAATTCACTAAAAAAATCACGCACATTTCCACAAACTATACACTTACTCCTATGTCCAGCAAATTTTCAACAACTAACTGTTGTCATCATCAAGTTTTTAAAGGTTGAATTAGTCCCTGATCACATCCTGCTTCAACGTTGTTTACAAGCGCCGTTTTCGAATTAGCTGGTAATTGTGGCCTACTACATTTTCGGGCCATTGCACGTCGGCATGCTGCTCGCTTAGTTCCCATCGCCTACTCAATTCTCGTTCAAGTCCATTGTTACAGTAATGTGTATGCTAAAACCAAATCAGTCATTGAGTTGTAATTTTCAGTGGGGGCAGTATTAACCCTTTAAGGACGGGTGCACCCGAAAGCGCCCCCTGTATAATCATTGTTTACAGCTCTTTTACAAGTCATATCGAAAACTTCCAGCCAATTACAGTAAAATTTAAATTGGGATATGAAAGCCAGATCATTAAGGATAAAAATGACACAGGTTTCATTCCCTTACCTCAACTGGGTGGGAAGCTGCGATTTTTTTTCTACAAGTCAGTTATAAGTTCTGAGCGCACACGTAGTCCTTAAAGGGTTAAAAAAAGTCAGCAGTCTTCCACATTCATCAGACATAAGGAAAAAGTCACCAGACTATTTACTACATGTTGCGGAACAATTTGTAGTAAGCACTATTTCCTGTAAGTGGTGGTTTGAGTGTGTGTCGAGGTGGTTCTCTCTCTCCCTAGGTGGTGGTTGAAGTAGACTTCCATTCAGCTGCGAGTTCGGAGGCGAGCTATGGCGTGAAAATTATCACGCCGGAGCTTACTCTGAACTTGCAACTCAATGGAAGTCTCTGCTCCAACCACCACCCTATGAGAAGGAGATACGATCGCAAGACACACTGAAACCGCCGCTTACAGGAAACAGCGCTCAACTTAAATTGTTCTGTAACATGTATTGAAGAGTCTGGTGATTTTTCTTCTGGTGCCTGATGAAGGTGGAAGACTGTCGACTAGTTTAACAGCACCCCAACCAAAAATTTGCAACTCATTGTTACATTGACTGATTTAGTTTTAAAGTACATAAATTGTCTTTGAAACCAAAGTAAAAATGAGCCAAACAACCTTTTAAGATTACAGAAATGTTTACAGTGATAATTGGCAACTTACAGCCACTAAAAGTTAAGCACAGACAATTTTGTCCGGCTAGTATGGCAGATTTACCCATGAAAAAGGGTAATGAGAAAGAAACGTTGCACTAATGCCGTAAAGATGTTAAAGAAATACCATCACCACAGCTCACATCCGCATTCTTCAAAAGTGTCACTTGGCGGAAAAGAGCAAACCCTTTCTTTACAGCCGAGCCATTGTCTTCATTTTAATTTTTAGTATTAACGTCGGATGGCAGTTAGCGACCACCAGGTCCTTGCCATTCCGGTTGCATTTGCAACAAACTATTTTATTATTATTAGATTTTTACACGTCTTGATCTGGAATTTGAATTTCACGCAGTTGGTCTCGCACCACTGTTCTACATGTTGGGACTCGAGACCTACGTTCCACAGTTTGTCGAGTCTCTCTGCGAGGCCAGGTCTTACCAGTCTTATGAATGTTGGGACCTGTGATGTTCATGAGTAGCTTATTATGGGTCTGAAGAAAAGAACCTACTAGTCTTATCCATGCCATGCAAACAAAACTTAGAATTAAGAGGTTAATTAAAATAAATCTATATTTAATATAGAGCATACAACCCCAGGCATTTTTAATCATTATTTCAAACTGAATTTCCACGGGATTATCCCACAATTTCTGATTATTTTTATCATTTTCAGTGACTAAAACAATACTCCAGAAAGACAGTGTACCCTTGGTGTTTTCAAAGTACCAAAGATCCGAAGTTAAGTAATAGTTATTGGTGAGAATCGAGGGGTTATTATCGATTTTTAACCCACGACTGTGATTATTGGCCCGGCTCAAGTATGCACATAGGTCGAGATATACAGGGTGTTCGGAAATTAGTGTCAAATATTTTGAGGGTCCGCTGTGTGATCAAAGATAGGAAGAAAAAGTCCTATAAACATGGGTCCGGAAATGCACCAGTCTTTGGTTACAGCCCCCCCCCCCAGGTTTGGGGTAAACAGTTCTTAAATACCTCGTAATGATTCACCGTTTCCATTCCAAACTCAGGATATGTGCCATATCATACCTGGTATTTCAGTACTTCATAATACAGTATTGGGTCGCACAACTTATCAGAGGGAGAGGTAATTTTCTTATGGGGGGAGGGGGGGGATCAAACGTGGGGGAAGAGAGGAGTAACTGCTTTGGTCTTGTACTTTAATGAAACAAATTGTACATACCAGAAAAAACACATCGTATCACATTACTGTGTGATTGAAAACAATCGAGAAATGAAACATCATTAAGTAAACAGAAGATGGCTAC
>JAHWFP010251180.1:45577-56215 GCA_023313725.1 Lithobius niger
TAAGTCCAAAAGGCAACGTAAATAGGTTTGCATCTGTATTTCTTTAAAAGTGGCCTGAAGAAGACAGGCGGACTATATTTTTACCATCTTTAGTCAAGGCAGCCTGTCGAAAATTCGCAAGTCAGTAGAATTTGTTTATTTTGAATTTGAGCATGATTTCGTCTCTTGGAGTTTTTCAAACATTAAAAGTATGATGGTTAATTTTTTTCAACAAGTTTTTTGTTGACGAAACGACAGTGAGTAGAAGAAGAAATAAACATACGCAATTTATTTTACAAAATAGCTACGTCAACGGACGTATTCAAAATCCCAAAGCTTAATACCGACAACTACCATGCATAGTACATAACCGGGAGGGGGGTTTGGTTTGAGGCTTAATGGCGCGGACAGGATTAGTAAAGCGCGGTGCTTGGGAAGCCATCGAACATGGCTATGCAACAACCATGTTAAACGATGAAAGAAAGTTAAATGAAAAGGTATTGACATTTGTGTTTCTAGTAGTGGAAGATAACTACTCTGATGATATTGGGAGTTGTGTTAGAGCAAAAGAGGCTTGGGAAACGTTAGAAGAAATACACTGTAAATACAGACTTTTCACGTGATACAATTAATGCACGATTTTTTTCGACGTAAACATGAAGGAAAATGAGAAAGTGAATGCATACTTAAGCCGAATTATGGACATTTATAGAAAACTTTCAGTACGTACTTACAATTTTAACGATAAAGAAGTTGCCTTCGTCATGTTACTAGGCCTTCCCAAGGATTATAAGACATTGCTTCTAAACGTAGAATACCAAGAATTTAACCTAAGTACTAAAGTTGTGAAGGCAAGATTGCTGCTAGAAGAGAAACGCAAACTTCGAAATGAAGAGCCTAAAATTAAGGAAGACGAGTCGAAGGCTCTGATAACTAAGAAGCCTCACACTAACCACAATAAGAATAAACAGAAAAATGACGAAAGCAGTGATGACACGGGGAAAAAGGAACCCTGACAAAGGCGTTAAGTGTTTTGCCTTTGGAAAATTTGGTCACTTAGACAGAGATTGTCCAGAGGTAGAAGAAGAACAGAAGTCTAAATATAGGCCTACTGAAGAAACAAAAACTGTAGATAAGGCAAAATCGTCTAGATTAGTGAAAGCGGAAAAGGCACTACACACAGCAACTACAGACGATCACAGTGCCAATACATGATATCTAGACAGATCTGCAAGTGATCAAATGACCCCCTGCAAGGATAAATTTTTTAACTTAGCACCACGATTATTGACTGTGGAGGTCGCCAACAAAGACCTAGTTAGACCGTGTTAGACCGTGTTAGACCTAGTTGAAGAAAAAATGGGGGTGCTAGAATCACGCTCGCCAAGGTGCTCTATGTTCCAAATCTAGACGGAAACTTGCTTTCAATTGGGCGGATAGGAGAAATGGGCTATGAAATACATTTCACAGATGGTAAAGTAACAGATGAATGTGGAACTGTAATTTTAATCGCTCGACTAGAGAATCGCCTTTACAAGGCGATCGAGATTGAACAAGTAGCTTGCACAGTACGAAGCAAAATAGATGACTTGTGTCAACACAAATTTTGCCACCTTCACAAAACAGCAAGTACGGAACGGACAGTGAATAGGCTAGCACTATATCTGTATGATATAGGGGGTGGCGCCAGTGATTCTAGCGGTGGAGAAGCTAAACTCAACATTGAATGGAATTAATAAATCAAACGGGAGTTTAATTTTAAATTCCGGGCAATCAAAGAGCAACTCAAAACGATTTTAACACGAAACGAAGGTCAGTATTTTACATATAGTTAAGAAACAAAACACAACAAAAACCCAATGCTCTACAGATTTCATCAACCAAACCACGCTAACCACCAGCAACTTAACAGAAAATAAGGCAAGCAAAGAAAACAAGCTAAGATGCGCCATTCCATACAGCGGTCCACCAACTTATCAAATCCACCGCAAACTTCAAGATAAAACCTATGAAGTCTCCTTCAGCACACTGCCACCCATCAATGCCTTTGCTTCCCAATCAACGCACAACGCATCCTCATTAGGTAAAACGAACGATTAGAGGTCTTGAGGCCGACGCGACCTCAACCTATTTTCAAAAGTTTCAATGGGTGACAAGTCCGGCTTGCAGACTGAAGCACGGATGTAGGTTGCGAGTGACCAGTGGGCGACCACTTTCGGTAAGCATAATAGGAGCTGCGGCTTTGCCCTGGAGACCAAGAATGGGCTCAATGCTAAATTTGACTAAAGGCCTAACTCAACACCGTATGCAATATCAAGGGTACAACGTGCAATGTGAACTACATCACAGAATCCTCTCATCCACTCAAAAAATGGCTCACTTGGCTCAATACCCAATTCGACGCCAACAACAGACTTACTGTGCACCACCCAGACGAAGAACATCTACCAGATTTTGAAAAACACCACAATCATCACAACCGGACGTAAACAAATCTGACTCGCCATCGAGGCAGTCTACATTACACAACACTAAAACACTGCACTTGACCTACAGCAAGGGAACAGTCACATTGCCGACATGCTTCCTGGGCGCAAAAAAAACAGGATCGCCGTGATCGCCACTATCACCAACTGCTGAAGAAGTGGTGCAGCAGCATCTCCGCAAGTTAAAAAAATCGCCGTTTCCCACTGACTGGGTGACAGATTCAACTCGATTCTTTTCAACACAATGACCATTCCCACGCTATGCAGCTTGTCTTATATTTACCACCTAGTAAATAAATGCCAGCCTTAGCAATCTCCTGTTGTACCCTAGAATCATGGTCCATAGTCTCAAGCCGGCCCGTCCCGTTGGTTTTGGGCATAAAATATATTTTCCTTCTGGTCATTAACAAGGGATTTAATGGCTTTCAATTGTCCACTGGAGAAGTTATTAGCAGTACGAGTGGGTTTCTGGAGCACTCTCCAAGGTTAAGGGGCCCAGGAATATTTCCCTAGATTCTTGTATGTCTGCTCTGCCATCCCAACCATCCCCACCTCCTCCTCAACCCCCACAGCCCGAAGCTGAAGTAGCCCCCCCCCCCCTCCCCCAAAAAGGTAGTAATCTAGTGTGTCCCACTCAAGACGTGCAATGCTTCATACATTGGAGAGACCCATTGACAGCTGATTGAGACTTAGAGCATGAAAAAGTAGTACAAAACAACGACTGCATCAACGGTATTGCAGTTCATGCAAAGAAAACAGCACAAAATCTTGTGGGATAGAACAGAAGTCCGACTTAAATAGAATGTCGTGCACGACAGGCATTTAAGCTTTACAATCCCTCGCTATCGAGAGATTCGAGTCTAATGAAAGGCCATTCATGAATACAACCTATCCCAACCAACTTGTTAGACCCGAGCTTAGCGCCACTCTTGATAAGCAGTGGAACATCCAGACACTTTGTGAGGACAAGATCAGTGGTACAACGGAATAGCGCTAATTCAAAGATGTGAAAATGGAGAGCAGTGGCACGTGGTCAGGTAGTGAGAGAGTACAAGCTTCATATTCAGTAGAGATGGTGTGGTGCGACTATCGTATTTTTTCCTCCAAGTTATTCTGATTAAGGTGAAAGGAGGGCCACCGAAAATTCAAGTTTAGGACCGTTCTTGTTCTTCGATGGCGTTAGTGTGTTTTATTGCTCTTTTAAGAAATATTTCGTAATAGCCGGCAAAGAAGAAACAGTAGTGACACACACGGTTGAAGAAAAAAAAGTACAAAGGTAAAAATTGGCTAAAATTGCTATCTATTGCCATTAATATTTTTTTTATTCGAAATTCGCTATTGGTACCCAGATATCTTGAGCACTGGCAGAATCCAGAAATACATTTATTTTTGGCAAAGGAGTTGTAGGTTTGATTAGGATTTCCCTCGTTTGATGGTCGTCTATTTCCGTTTTTCGGCATGAGAGTGGTATCAGCTGTTTATGCAAACATGCAGGTAATTCTAAGGGTTTTTTTTTTTTTGGAACAGAACTCAGTCTCGACAACATCAGAAAAACGTTTGCAAGCGTATAGTTACTAAGTTTTTTTTTTAACTGAGATAATTCCTAAGTACTGAAAGTCTTCAGTTTTATTCTCTTCCACGTATCGTGAAATCAAATAAAATGAAATGCTGTCACAACTGCAGATTTAATTTTGATTTGTTTTTCTACAAATATTCTATAAAAATAACAGTATACATAAACAGAATTTCAATCCTTCATTATCATTTACAGCAAATATACAGTAAAATCACAAAATACTACCAATAACATCCAGTAATATTCAGCCAACCAATTTGTTCCATTCCATGGTAACATTCTGAAATGAAATTGTAAACAAAGAGTTATTAAAACAGCATTTAGACTATGTTCTTTATGGAAATGATGTATTAAAAAAAAAAGACAAGTTGGGAAATAAAAAAATGTTAAAACTAAAATACTCCCTTTAAATTGCTTGTTGATGGATAATGGATAGTGCCATTTAGCTTAAAGGTACTGCATAGTTAGCCAGCTAGCTCTGTTATCTTCTACAGGACTCAAGGATATAACTCGGACTTTTGACTCTTTCACTCCTGCTTGTCTACTAGCGCATTTGAATTTAGCTGGAAACTTTGCTTCCAGTATTTGTGTTGCGGGCCAAATTCGAATGCGCTAGTGAGACAAGTAGGAGTCAAACATGTAACAAAAAAAAGTCCCGAGTTCTATCCTTGAGACCCAAAGAAGATAACAGCAAGTTATCGAAAATTCGCTGGACAGAGCTGTTGTCTTGATTGCGAAAGCGAGTGACATTTTTTGTTGACGTGATGGCATTTCACAGTACGATCGTTAACAATGTTTATAAAGTTAGTCAGCTCATACAGGTAAAAAGTTCTACCATTAAGCCAGTTTACATCGCAGTCGTCATTTGCTGTTTGGATATTTTAATTTAGCATTACTTGCCAAAAATGGACTGGCACTCAAATAGCGGTATTTCTGTGATCGTGTAGGTTAGATATGAATGGTTTGTGATGTTATGCTCAGATTTAAGAGGGCTAACAACAGTGAATTTTCGACAGCCCTTAAAAAGATGTTGCAATACGCTTCGACTGTCTTTATCAGGCGTTGTACTGTTTTTTTCTTCTTCTGCTGTACGGATACAGCAGGACTGATACAGTAGGCTGCGTGCCAGTCCGAATTCGAATTGCAGCGTGAGCAACGATGTAAACAGCAGAAGAAAAAAAATAGCACAACGCCTGATGAAGACAGTCGAAGCGTATTCCAAAACCTTTTAAGGACTGTCGAAAATTCACGAATACGAAATATTGGTATACCTGTTGTGAGAATGAGCGTTTTAAACGAACCTGTTCAAAATTTCGTTGCGAACTCCGCGACTGCTTTGTAAGATGAACAGGCTAAGCCGTGACTGCTACTAGACTAATATTTGAGAGGGTTGTCTACCATTCTTGGACATTTAAAAGATTCCACGTTTATTTTAAATAATTAGTTTCATGACGATCAGAATCCATTTTTCGATGAAAACTATAGGTACAATTTTGATGCATGATACATCCAATAAGGACTTAAAATTATGCAGCAATGGTTCAATGGGGGGGGGGGGGGTACTCGACAAAAAATATATGTTACCACATAACTTCCCATGATCCCCTCTGTGCTTACCACCTACTGTGACGTAGCGTCCTACCACGAATTTGTGTGCTAATGGTACCTGAGCCCAGGCAGAAAAAAAAACCCTGTTAGTTGAGCAACTACAGGAAGCCTGTTAAAACCACTTTCACTTCAATTTTTAATAAAATGACACTGACTGGTTGCATCTTTACATTTTGTACACCACAAAAATGGCAAAAAACATACTAAGTTACCTAGAGTGGTTTAAAAGTTAATTACACCACCCTACAGTTTTAAAAACAAAGCCCACAGAAGTACGTGTAAAGTCGCAATGGATACAAAAGATATGCACTAAATTACAACTTGTGAAGTTAAGGGCAGAATTTGGCGTATTTCAACTGCGAGAAGGTACAGTATTTTTTTGTCAAGGTTAAAACTGTAGAAGGCTAGCTTTCTCTGGAGCACAAATTTATGAAACAATGATAAGAATTTCCAATTTTAAAAATATATGACAATTTGTCCTGCCATCATTAAAATAATATTACGAACATCCCCACTTGCCTACCTTTTAAAGTATTCGCACCAAATTCAACATGGTTGGACTCGGTGGAAAACCAATCTCCTACTCTTGAGCTCAATCTCACTGAAAATGTTTGCACCAAGGATTTCCCAGAGTTCCATGATTGAGGCAACTCCAAAGGGCATGTGCTGTAGTTTTAGTGTATTTTTTAAATTAGGAAATTGCCATACTTTGGAGGTTTGACGCGCGCCAGCCGAAACCACTCACTATTTCTGCGGATCCCCATAAATAGTTTTTGCAACATTTACATAGGATTGAGTTAAACAGCAAAACTCTTACAAGGAAATAAACAAGTTTGCAACATTACATAATAATTTGACATAATGTTACAAAACTAAGTTGCAGATTGCAGCTCAAGTGGAAGCACGTACGGCCTTTAAGCATCAATATTATCAACTGAATACGAGTTATCTGCAAAATACACATTTTTATTTTATTTTTCCTTAAACTACATTGCTGATGTAAACATTAGCACGTGTTTGCATGTTTACAGTTAACACTAAGCAATAAAAACTAGCAATCTAGTTATATTTGTGCTAGTCTGGAGTCAACGATCTCGCCGAGGTTCTCAGTAAGCCCCCTACTCTTCTTCATCTGTTCTCCACACCGTGTGGGGTCGAACGTGCCAAAGGGCCCTTCCATAACTTCTCATTCCCTGCCCTGATGGTGATTACGAGCTAATCAAGTTATGCCTAACTCAAGTTCCGGCTTCACATGACGGCACGCAGTAGAGAGGCAGGGCCTGAACACATTAAGTTTGAAATACTCGACTGGCTCTAGGATTACTCTCGAACCATAAAAAAACAGGACCTAGTATTGCGATTTTTGCCAATATGTTCCCATAAAAAACCCCAACATCACAAATTGGACCGAAACTAACAGCAAGTTTTTAACCCATTGCCCTCACAAATTCATTTCCAGGCCTATTTTGCAAGTCCCACGTGTCATTCGTAGGATTCGAGCCAGCGTTCACTTGATTTGGGGACGAGGATGCTCACTAATGAGATGAAGTTGCTCGCTTTGCTCGGGGGTCCCCTAGGAACTCCATACTTAGTTTACCCACCATCTCGTAGCTGCCCATGTTTGTGTACTCGGTGACATAAAGGATAAAGTTTTTTTTAAGACCAATGGCTTAAACGTGAAATTACTGTCACAACCAACCATAAAACTAGATTTAGAATGTGATTAGACAACATGCTTAGTTGAAATGCAAACTAGTAAAAAAAAAAATGAGAGGAAATGGCTACGCAAAACAAATTGGCAAGTCTAAAACAAAAATTGATGCAGGTCAACAGTCATATTTCCCTATTGTTATTGAAAAGAATTTTCCATTGAGACAAATAGAGCAAAACGCCCTTCTTTACCCAACGTACACAACGAAGGTAGAAGATAAAGATTCTGAAATTGTTAGGGACTGGAACTTTCTTCTTTTCCCTTCTGTTAAAATTGTGAAGATTCTCAGGTCAACTAAATGGGGTTAAAGGATAATGACTGATGAAAAGAAACGCGCAGCAAACATTTTAGAAAAACCTAAACGATATGCAAACAGGTTCTACTTAGCGGCCGGAATAAGTAAACCCATTTTGCGCTAAGCAAATCCAAGTCTCGCCACAATATTACATACCTTGAATCCCGCCAACACAATCAAAATAAATGGTTTGTCAATCCTTCAGCAAGCGTTAACTAGAAGGCGGCAGTAAGAGCCCAGAATCTGGCGCTGCATCCCAGATGATTTGTTGCGCTTCCTTAAATTTAGGATGATTAGAACCGCACACCAGGCCCAGAATAACAGCTTCGCTTGTTGTTAGGAAGGCTCCGGAAGCCTTCACTCTTTCAAAACTGTACATCCTGAAAAATCAAGAGAATCCAATCAGAAACCTACCACATTTACCCAAAATCACACCAATCCCAATGAGGGTGTATTATATTCGAAAGTTCCTTGATTACATCAGGCATTAAAAAAATAATATTTGGTCACCATAATCGACCGAGCTTACTTTTCCTCACGACCGTAACTTCCCCGACCACCGACCTTCCCCTAACTCACCAAACCTCCTTCTGGCTTCGTGGCTATGGCTGACAGCACGTCAAACCTCCAAAATATGTTACTTTGCTGCCATAAGAGAAGCTAATGCCAGAGGAAGAGGATTATCCCTCAGCTCAGAAGATCAGGGTTCAGACAATTTTTTCTTCTCAATTTCCTTGCCATTTCCAGGTGTTTAGTTAGGAAATATTTGTATGGAAATAATCCAACATCCCAAAAAATAGCTGTTTAGAACTAGTCCAGATGGGACATTTTCATCACAAATATTGTAACAGCCTTAGATTTGGTTTATTGAAGTAATATCTAAAATACTTGGACATATTAAAGCACAATTTAAAATATTTGCTACTAGCCAAGGATTTTGTTTATGATCTGCTAATTCAATGAAACTTACAGATCAAAGACAATTTTTTTTTCAAATATCCCTGCCTTTTCCCTGATTTTCAAAGAAATTTTTGTTTTCCCCGAAGTTTCCCTGTGATTTTGGCTCTATTTGCATTTTTCGTGGGATTTCCAGGTACTCCAGGTTTTTGTCTGAACCCTGAAGATAGCTCACAAAATAGACCTAAGATGGGGCTTTACGTCTATTTTGAGAGCTATCTTCAAGCTAAGGGAAAATCCTCTTCCTTACCAGCAGTCAAATTCTTTTGGCTTCAGCTCCTATTATGGCAGCAAAGTACCATACTTTGGAGGTCTGAAATGCTCCACGCCGTAGCCATGAAGCCAAAAGACGAGAGAAGCAATTTTGCTAGGTATTTCCAATTTTGGCTTCAGCTCCTATTATGACAGCAAAGAAACTTACTTTGAAGGTTTAACGTGCTCCCAGCCGTAGCCATGAAGCCACAAGAAGAGCGAAGCAATTTTGCTAGGTAATTCCAATTTTGAAGAGATTGATAACGCTTTGACGTAAGCGTTATTAATCTCTTCAAAATTTGTAACTCAAGCCCAGTAAAATGAGACTGTCGGCATTCATAATTCCAATTAGACTTCAGCTCCTATTATGGCAGCCAAGTAACATACTTTGGAGGTTTGACATGCTCCCAGCTGTAGTAGCCGTGATGCCAGAAAAAGAGAGGTGCAATTTTGCTAGGTAATTACAATCAAAGTTACTCGGATTTTTTACACGCCACAGTTAACCTGAGCACAAGGCGTCAATGGGCCCTTTCAATTCCCAAAATTGACTAAGGTGGCTGAGGTCTGGCTCAAACTGGGGACCTCATGATGTTTCTGTTCAGAAAGAGAAGCAGAACTTACAAAAATTTCATAAAATTCGGTCCGTCTTTAATAGACTGCTATAAAATACGAATGTATAGGCTACAGACTCTAGCAAAAAAAAAAGTAATAAAAAAAAAAAAAAAAAAAAAAAAAAAAAAAAAAAAAAAGGACCTGCCAACCAACTCCAGTTTTAATTTCAATGTACGGCATCCAAACTGTTTTTTAGGCCTCAGGCATGATTTAGACAACGAAAAAAATTTGAAGGGTCCATGTACTTTAAACGATGATGATCACAACAGGGTTTTGGGATAAAGGTTTCAATGAACCACAAAACAATACCAAAAAAAAAAAGCGATATCAGTCCATAACAAAACTAGTTAATCATTCCCGCCAAAGACCTTCCACTGAGCCATACTGATAACCAGAGTCAGTATGGTTCAGCGATAGGTCTTCGGCATTTGGTCTCAAAGGACAAAGGATCAATTCCCGATCAGGCCGTCTGACATTTAAGCCCAAAAGGAAATGTACATAGGTTTGCATCTGTATTTGTTTACCAGTTTCACTGTCAAGCTGGTATTGAAGTATCGAATGCACCTCTGGCGTTCATTAAATACTTTCGCATTCAATTTTGTAACAGCTCAATTACATTAAAAAAAACAAAAAAAAACAGAGAAGCAGGAAAACCAGTTACGGTAAGCTACCCTGCAAGCTAGAGCTAGTTACACAGCTTAATAATGACTGGTTAGCTCAAGTAAGCTCAACACCCACGCTACAATGCTACCTTTACAGGTAGTAACTAGCTGTGCCCTATCTTACCTAAAAGGAGTAAATTAGCTTTTGAGCAAAGATAATGTCTTACAATAAGCAAAGAAAGTAAGAGTCGCGAAGCAACTAGTTATCGAGGAGGGTCATCCAAGGAGAACGGGGGGGGGGGGGGGGGGGTGAGTTGTAAGGCGGCGGCGACGGCATGGGCATTAGCGCCAACCTCAGTCACAGTGCAGTGCAGTGCAGAACGGGCTAACAATTTTCTGCTTAAGTCATTTTTCTGTTTTTTTTTTCCTGCTTGTTTTATTGTGACAAGACAGCATCAATATGGCATAACCTTGAAACTCGGCCTCTGGTCTTAAAGGTCTACGGTTCAGTTTCCGCTCGGGCAGTCTGACGTGCTGGCTGGTCTACAAAAAAAAAAAAA
>JAHWFP010251180.1:56615-72195 GCA_023313725.1 Lithobius niger
ACACTTTACTATTATCTGCGTACAGTCACAAGAGACTAACACCAAAAATTTATAGGGTTGGGGAGGAGAATTTGTAACCGTAAAAAGTCCCTATTGAAACGTGTTAGATACATTCATTCCTTTCAGTTCCACCCGAGTTTTCAGAGGGCGTCACGCGTTACATCTGGCAATTTTTGTTTTCATTTTTCAGCCCAAATCTCAAGTAACTAAATTACAACTAAGCAAAACTAAATCATAATTAAATGCAAGCTAGTTTCGTTTAGTTTAGTTTAGTTTTAGTCTGACTCATGGCGTCATCTATAAACTTAGACGGAACTAATACGAATGAATCTCAGACGTTTCAGAAGGGGTCTCAGTCACAAATTCTCACTCTTGCTAATACTAAAACCTAACGCAAGATCAATACAGAAATGTTTAAAGAAACGTTTTCTGCAACATACACACCAATTTCCTTAAAGGGTAATTACATCCATTTTGACATGCAAGTTTGACTTTTGGATCACTTACACAATAACTGAACACAAGAATTGCGGTAAGAATACGTTACTTACGTGTGATATAACAATTTAATTACTGCATCACCAAAACACGACACGGAGATCGCCATTGTTTTGCTGGAATGCTCAGAAATTAAAGCCGACAGATGTCAACTTTTCGATTTCGACAGCTGTATTGACTGTGAGGAGCTCAAGCGTCTGATGGCCTTAGCTGGCCGGCAGTGTAGTGGCCAGGTAACGCAGTCAGACGCTTGAGCTCCTCACAGTCAATACAGCTATCTCAATCGGCTGCGAGTCGAAATCGAAGAGATCCGTCTGTCGTCATTAATTTCTGCGCGTTCCAGCAAAACAATGGCGACCTCCGTGTCATGTTTTGGTGATGCAGTAATTTAAATTGTTATATCAGACGTACGTAACGTATTCTTGCTGCAATTCTTGTGTTTAGTTATTGTGTAAGTGATTCCAAAAGTCAAACATGCATGTCAAAATGGATGTAATTGCCCTTTAAAATACACATTGTACAAAGAGTTCAGTTTTTTTCATATTCCTCTCACGTTATATTCAGCAATAAAGATACATAAGCGCAGAAGCTGCAGAAGCGCTTGCCTGTTCCTTGATGCCCTAATTGTGTAGCAAGAGAAAAAAAATTACTAGGGCACTTAGTACGTGATGTCTTTAGACGGCTAAAAAAAAAAAGGTCTTATCTTCACAGGTGTGCTTAATTTGCATTGGACACCTGTTGATGCTTCAGTTTTTGCACCTAATCACGGAGGCTTTGAAGTGGACGAGAATCAACTTTTTTTTTCAAATCAAGTTCACGGCCATGTAGGATCCACGTTTCAACAACGTCTCGACGGAAGACAAATGGCTTCTTTTTTAAGACTATTGAGCCTGTGAGAAACTGCTAGAGGGCGTATTTAAATTCACAAGTGACTCATACACCCTCCAACCATCATTTTTTTTTATTATTTCTTTAATTTTTTGTTGTAAAGCGCATCACAACAAAGAGCTAGTTCAGAAACGTGAATGGAATAGCAAAATGAATCATCTGACAGGTTGGAAAAAAGGTTGCGCTGACGAACAGATTATCCAACAAGACACGCCAACAGAAGAAACACACACAAAATAGTTTCATTTTCACGCTTTGAATGAATTGAACTAACAACGTGTCTAGCAGCTAACTTTTATCCAAAACTCCTTAGTCATGCAGCGTAGTGACGCAAGGAAAGCTTGAATAACAATCCAACGTTCACAAAGACTTCTTTTTCCGATGCCGAGCATTGCTAACAAGTGATGTTTGTTTTAACCCTCAAACTGGCACACTGACTTGAATTTTTTTTCACATCTATCTCTCTCAAATGCCAATCTTGTAGCTGTCGCTAGTAGATTTTGGAAAGCAGGCACCAGTCCTAATTTCTACTTCGCCGTACAGCCTATACATTTTGCATAATTTTATTTAATTTACGTATTTATGAAATTGCACAATTATCTTTAACCGTAGAATGTCTCAAAGAACACAACAAAAACACTTTACCACCTTTCAAGAACATAAAATGGTCCTAATCTTGCATTTTCGCTGACACTCCTATCACCTTCATCAGAAATTGTACGAGAAAATGAATATTCTCGCACAACTTCTGATGAAGGTGAAAGGACATCACCGAAAATTCAAAAGTACAATCACTTTGTGTTCTTCAAAGGTGGCAAAGTGTTTTTGTTGTGTTCTTTGAGATGCCTTTAAATACCACTGTGACTGCCAGTTAACGGTGTTTTCGACCCTAGAATTAAAAAAAAATTGGTAGATGCCTGTCTGGGGAATACAGCTATAATTCAAGTCGCCAAATGTTGACTTTTAATCAGGGTGGATAAAAATCAGATTTCTTAAAATTTAAATCCCATTAAAATCAAATTTCAATCAGGTTTTTCTTATTAAAATCAGTATTTTATTTTACCTGTGTTATTCTTTGGTTATTATTCATGGATATCATTTTGGTGCAAGTTTGCGTAGATAATTCCTAGAAAATAAATTTATATTTTTAGCCAAATTTTGATTTTAAGGTCAGTTTAGTGAATACACATTACGACCGATTCAGATTAGGAGGCCGTAAGATAACTGGTAAAAAAAAAAAGTTGTTTCAACTTTATGGGGATCAGTCTTCAGTAAAGTCATTGCCATACGATTTTTTTTGCGCCGTTATTTCAGCCAAAATAAAAGTTTAGTTTTTTTAGACTTGATTGTTAACAGGTCGTTGCGTATTTTTGTGTGAACATATCCAAATCTGAAAACAACCTCTCCGTAGTTCAAACATACAAGAAACTGTCTCCATAAAGCAGCTGTTCGGTCACACACACTGATCATAAGAGATACTAAACTTTAAATCGTCAAGTTTATATGATGTAAATCAATTGAAATATTACAGGGTGACCCACAAAAAACTGACGACCCAAGATTTTGAGTTCAACTTTTCTAGTTAGCATCCCTCAGAACCAGGAGAGGACAGAAATCTTCCAGTTTCAGTGAATTTGGTTTCAGTCCTATCCTGGTTCTGAGGGGTGCTAACTAGAAAAGTTGGACTTAGGTCGTCAGTTTTTTTGTGGAATACCATGTATAGAAGGTAATCAATTGAAATATTTAAAGGAAGGGTAAAATTATTGATTTAAATCTGGATTATTTTTACTAAAAATCGCCGATGTTTATAAATTATCACCAAATCCGCAAACCAGCGTGTAGCATTATTAAGAAAGTTGTAAAGTTTTGTAAGGCCCATTCTTGAATATGCAAGCCCTGTGTGGTCACCATACTTGGTTGGAGACACTGAACATATTGAGTCTGTTCAGCGTATATTAAGTCTCTGCGGGGACCAGTGTAAGAGCTCCTACTCTGAATGGCTCGTATCTCTTAGCCTAGAGTCGTTCGAGTTGCGTCGATTGAAATCGGACTTTGATAAATGCGAATTGATAGCCATACACGTGCCCACCCGTTAAAACTTGCAGTCAGAACCTTTCATACCGACTATCGTAAACATTTCTTTGCAAATCGTGTCGTGAAGATATGGAATGACCTACCAAGTGAGTTCGTAACGCTACTATCTCTTAAATTCTTTAAAACGGAACTCCGGCAACATGATTTGAAAAAATACTTGTCTCGCCCTTTTGAGATAGTATTTAATTAATTTTTTGACTTCTGGAAATATTATTTTATTTTTACATTTCAATTTGGCGATTTCCACCATATTTTATCTTATTGAGTGGGGTATTAGGAGCCAGACTGACCCTTTCCCGTTGCCTTTTGCTGTTGCTAGCAATAAAGTTTTATTATTATTTAAATCAGGGGTTTAAATCATGATTTAAAGCGTGATTTAAATCGCAATTTAAGTCACTGCTTTAAATCGACAGGTGGCCATGGGTGACTGAAATTAAATGTTGACTACGCATGTACACACACAGCTCAAATCACATGATTAGAACCACCGCTTTATTAGTTAGGACATTCGGATGTAAACCAATTGGCAGAGTGGTTGCCAGCTATTTTTTGGGGTTCAGGGAGCCGGGAACATCGCACAAACGCTCTTCGTGCACATGCTCTAGTGTTGCACGGTAAATCGGTACTCACGTTATTGACGGTAAAAAAAAAATTACGGTATCAGTATCGTTCCTTTTTTAGCACCACGGTATTACCATAGCAGCGGTATTACCGTGATTACGGTGCTGACGAAGGTGCATGCGAAAATGCGAAATTCGCACGTGCGAGCCAAATCCGATCCGACCCCACTGCTTGCCCACAGTGTGGAAATGGGAGGGGGGGGGGGGGTTGGGGAGGGAGCAGCTCTTCGGTAACAAGCGCGTACGAGAGATTTTGTATTTATGGTCGATGTCGCAGCGTCCCATCAAGATGAAAGCGAAGTTCCGCTATTTAGTAAATAAAAATTAAATGCCAAGAGCCATATTTGATTCTTTTGTGCTGAAGTGGATAACAGCGCAAAATTAGTTCCTAAATTACCGTGATATTACCGTAGACCGCCGTTTTCAGAACCGTACCGTACTGCAAAAACTTAATGCCGTGCAACACTAACATGCTCTTTGTTTTTTTTTGTTTTTTTTCTGCTAGCAATGGTTGCCAGTTTCCCGCATTTTAATCAATCTTAATTTTCGGCGTAAGGGGAATTCCTGTTTTGGTGAAAAATGTCTTCCAAATTGCCCAACTCGCTTGCACTGCTGGAATCACATAAGAACCCGCAACTAACCACAAATTCCTTCCAAGTAGGAATGCTTCTTTGACCTCTTAAATTTTTGAAGAATAGTTTGATTCGGCGAAAGACGAGTTACCCTTACGCCGAATTTTAAGGAGGGCTTAATTTTGGCAAAATGTGATTCGGTAAAACGTACAACCACCCTTGCACTGTGCTTCCCACACGACAACAGCGGACAGGGGCAATCACTTCATTGAGAAGACGTCCAATGAGATGCATAATCTTAACGAAATATTTCATTGGACTTTGTACGTTATCTCAATGAAATATTTCATTGGACTATTATGGACTTGTACGTCAGCTTAATGAAATATTTCACTGGATTTCCCTCTGTTAAGAGTCTAATTATGTTATTTACTTTTCTTTACTTATGTTGTTTTTTTTTCATTTGTTGCATGATATGTTATTATGAGATGTGTAACTACTAACTTACATTGTTATGCACATGCTTTTTGACTTTGTTGAGAAAGTATAGTCTATTGTTGTACGGAGCTAATGGCTTCAAATACTTATACTGCCTCCCAAACTTAAAAGGTGAAACAAGGGTGAATCCCTAATGGCTGCACCCTGGCCTTGAATTAATAAATCCAATGACGTGTCATAGTGATATCCATCTCATCATCCACACCATATTATCAACATTATTTGGTAGCAGTGAGTGGTTAGAAGACAGACAACAGCGAAATAACGACATCACTATTGTTTCCAGGTTTTTTGGTGAAAAATCGGATATCCTGAATTCTCGGATTTTTCCATGGTTCCCAAGTTCTTGGTTACTCTGTCCTAGATCAAGGGTGTTTGTCAATTACAATTCGACAATTTAACTTTAGTCATTCAGTCTCATCTATACGTCTTTAAAAACAACAGCTGTAGTCCTTCACGTTTAACTTATGTCTGCAAGCCCTGATAAACACTGTGGCGTTTATTCTTTAAAGATCTGTAGAACAGAAGCCGAAAATTCGCATCTGCATGTTGCCCAATTCGTGATGTGACCCAAAGATTGTGGCAAACCTTGCCCATTACGCAACTAGTGCCAAGTAAGATGAAGGCTCATTTTGTGTGATGTCAGCTGCATGAAGACACAAGAGAACTCGGCAACGACAACAGAGTTAAGGAACACAACCAGTAGCAGCCGCATCAAGTTTATTTACTTAGGATGAGTATCTAACTAACCATCTCTGTCTGGCTACACAGCATGCAAACCATTAGTTGGATCACTTGTTACCAATGATAACCCTAAACCTTTCATCCAAGTGAGACGAAATTCCCATGCAACACATCCACTTGGCATTTGTTTTGGAAGCGAGCCGGCTGCAAGCTTAACATACCAAATTACATTAAAACAAGCAAACTTTATTCAAAGCATTTTACGGCTTCAACGATAAAGATAAACCAGTCATCCAGGGTAGGCCACATCTGCCAATATCATACTTAGGCCTACGCCTTAAGCACAAATTTGAAAGTAGCCAAATTGTAGGAAACTATACGACGTATTATTTTTTTGTCATAAAAAATGGGTAGAGCAGACGATTGCTCTTGATCTGGACCCAACCTGTCTGGCCCTTTTCAGGGCGACCACTCTACACCGCCCGTGTCCAACACGTTTGGCGATGCCATTGGGGGCCATAGAATCCCGGGCAGTTTTAACTTTGGTGGTAAGGCATTCGTGTCCCAATACCTAATCCCCTCACCTTCCCTTGGCCAATCTGTATCATTATTTGTGATTGTCTTCTGTTTTTTAACCCTTTCATGCTCGAATTAATTCGGTTACTTGTTTTTCTGTCCCATATGATACTTAGGTCGGTCGCAGGATTCGATCCAACATTCGTGTGGTTTGGAGACGAGGACGATGACCACTGGGCTGTTGCTCCTCGCTTTGCTCGCGGTACCCAGGTCGACTTAACAAAGCTTGCAGTACACCTGGAGACTTATCTTTTCCTCACTTCCATTTGGCTACTGCGGGCATGAAAGGGTTAATTGAGGCGGGCTGTTAGCGATCTTAGGGTCCTTGCCAGACCTGTTGCTATCGTGACAAATTATTATTATATTCAGGTTTAAAGTTAGAAGAATTATTGGAATTTTGACCAAAAATATACGAGAAATTTAGGAATTTAATTGTAAAATTAACGGAAAAATGTTGCATTTTTTTGAGGATTTATAGATGCAACGCTTATTTTTTTTATCAGCTTTGTACCCATAATCTTAGTCACACTTTTTTTTTACTTTCAGTGTCCTTTTGGTGTGCCCTTCCTTGCAGCGGCATCCTTTACTTTAACATTAGCGCCTTCTTCAGGGTGTAACCATGTGCACAGAGCATGGGGAGATCAAACCTATTTAAAATATAGGAAAATTGTACGGATGTATAGGAAATTTCGTCAAATTATAGGAAAATATAGTATTGCTTAAAAAATCTACGAAATACAGGACGAGCACCCCGAGTTAAGAGCTACGATGGTCGTTAACATCGGATTTTTGTTATCAAGCAATGTATTCACAAACGCGGTTGCAAATAATGATTATTTTAAAATAACCCGACAAAATCATATTTTGATTATAATCAGATTTTAATAAGCTGTAAGAGTGCAACAATAATTACAACACAGTTACAGCGACTAGCATTCCACAATTGTTATCTTGCTATTTGATACTATCAATACGTATAGATTTAGTACGTATTAATAATTTCAAATTTATGCCTTGTATTATTAGTTTAACAACACATGGTTACAAAGTGTAACTTTCAATATTAAATGGCACTCAACAGTAACTATTGTTATGGCAATACTGTATTGATTTAATAGTTAAGTTAATTTAGATGTAGGTGATGTGGATTCTTCACACTAACAAAAGACAGGCCGGGACTAGAGAGATTGCTGGCAGTTGTAAGCAAATCCAGGGGGGGGGGGGGGGGAAATGAATAGGTAAGCCAATTGTAAAAAAAAAGAGAAGTTGATATTATTAATATCTCACAAAACGAGCGATACAGAAGCTCATCTTAAGCAAGCAATCAAAGTTTAAATTCCAGTCGGCCCCAACAATTTTCAAATTACAAATTCCGACTGAAATTCAAGTGCTATCTTCGCTTGTGACCCAAATACTAGCTAGCGCTATGAAATATACAACTTTTCCAAAAGTTTGGGGGGGGGGATTAAAAAAAAGGTGGAAAGGGACATTGGCTACTCTTGTGATGGTAAAAAAAGAACCGGATTTTTCCATTTTTGGGGGGGGGGGGGGGGGGGGGGGGTTGTGTAAGTTCTGTTGTACTTGTATAGCAGCAGTTTTGTGTTACCCCTGTCCTTGATTATAATCAGGTGAGTTCCAATTTTAATCAAGCTAATATTCACTTGGTTATAATCATAACAACTCTGTTCAGAAATTCTATTTGTTGGTAGCTTTAAGGTATTATTTACTTGTCCCCTTATAAAATATGTGCTAGAAAATATGTTCTATTTAAATGCCACTATTTCTTAAACGTTTATTTATATATGGAACACTTAGAAAAAACGTAATAGGCTACTTGTTTATTCAAGAAATTAAATAAAAAATACGGAAACACCCAGCTAGCAAGTGGGGACTCCTAAAAGGGTGTTACTGCACACCATTTCTTTTCATTTTCAAGAAATTGCAATTGTTTTAATGAAAAATAAATCGGTAACTGAATTTGTCAGTTCGTAATTTATAGTGTACCAAGCGGGTTTTTTAAAGGGCAATTACATCCATTTTTACATGCATGCTTTACTTTTGGATCATTTACACAATAACTAAACACAAAAATTGCGGTAAGAATACGTTACGTACGTCCGATACAACAATTTAACTATTGCGTCACCAAAACACGACATAGAGACCGCCATTGTTTTGCTGGAAGCGCAGAAATTAATGCCGACAGATGTCACTTTTCGATTTCGACTCGCAGCCGATTGAGATAGTTCTACTGGCTGTGAGAGCTCAAGCTTCCGAACAGTTGTAGGGGCCAGCTAATGCCGTCAGACGTTTGAGCTCTGACAGCCAATAGAGCTATCTCAATCGGCTGTGAGTCAAAATCGAAGAGTGACATCAGTCGGCATTAATTTCTGCACGTGCCAGCAAAACAATGGCGGTCTTCATGTCGTGTTTTGGTGATGCAATAATTAAACTGTTGTATCGGACGTACGTAACGTATTCTTACCACAATTCTTGTGTTTAGTTATTGTGTAAATAATCCAAAAGTAAAGCACGCATGTCAAAATGGATGTATTTGCCCTTTAAATGAATTTTATCTGAAAAGACTTAGTAAACCTAATGGATGTTGTACACAGCAAATTACTAAAAAATTCGAAAAATATGAAACCACAGTAACCCTCAATCTCACAACACAGAAATCAGTCCATTTCGTAAATTTTCGACAGCTTTTGTTGGAGGTCACTGGACACTTCTCCCAACTGTCTTCATCAGGCTTAGTTTGAAGAACTACGGTGCTTTTGATTTACATCCTACTTGCTTCCATCGTCTGCAATGCGCGGCTTGGCTCTCGTAAGCCGAGCGTTGCAGACGACGACCTTACAAACATCGGAACCCACGAGAGCCGCGAGCCGTGCATTGCAGACAACAGAAGCAAGTAGGATGTCATTTCAAAGCACATTAGTTCTTCAAACTAAGCCTGATGAAGACAGTTGGGATAAGTTTCCATCGAATTCCAACAAACGCTGTCGAAAATTTGCGAAATTGACCGATTTCTGTGTTGTGACATTGAGCGTTACTGTGGTTTCATATTTTTTTCGAATTCTCTGAACTGTTACACTACCATGTGTTTACGTATTTAAAAAAAATTAGCAATGAATTCATGAAAAAGGGGAGAAAGGCATAAAATGACCCCCCTCCCCACACACCCTTTAAATAATTTTTTTGCTCAGCACTGATTACTTCCTGCAATTTTGGTTTTCCCTGACTGCAACCTGACTGTGGTTTTTCTTGACTTCGTTTTACTTGACACTGGATTTCCTTGACTTTGGTTTTTCCTGACTTTGGTTTTTCCTGACCCAGCAACCTTCAATGCAGCCTGCTTTAACTTTAAACTATGGTTTAGAATAATTGTAACTTGAATTCTTTAGGGAATTTTCACAAAATTTCCATTTCTGTTACGTCGCTAAAATTTAATTAACGCTTCTCAGAAGTGGCACTAAAAATAATTGATAGCGATGGTTGGCTTTTTACTTTTATTCGCCTTTTACGGATACGGCCAAAGCCTTTTTTTTTTTTAGAAAACCAAACATTTTATTATGACGCACAATAATTATGTTTTAATGCCGCACTCGTCCATGTTCAGCAAAGTATTTCAACAAAGTATTTCTTGAGATCCAAATTTTTAGCTGTCTCTGATGGCTTATAAAACATTTCATGCGCTAAGAAAAATCCACACGTTTGCTTTTGAGAACCACGTATTAACTTTAGTGGTCTTTTATTTATGACGTATAAGGGATACGAATGAGATAAAAATTATTTTTAAGTACAATTTATACAGAAAACATTACAAAGTCGCACCACAAGGCACTAGCGCACGAGTCGCACACACACCAAAAAAAAATCAATCTTAGTTTTTTTTTTACCTTTTTCTTTTAAATTTGTTCTTAATCGTGCAATGTTGTATTTTAGAAACTCGGTTTTTCATTTTTTAACTGGTGTTTCACAAAATAACACCAGTAAAAAAAAGGTGGAAAAACGGGGTTTCTAAAAAATACAACACTGCTAGATTAAGAACAAATTTAAATATAAAGGTAAAAAAAATAAATGTGCAAGTAACAGAAAACAAAGGGACAAAAAAAAAAGGAAGTTTCTACTCGCTAACTTGAAAGGATTAACACTTGCTTAGCTGATAAGGTTTTGTTTTAATAACCACTTTAAGCAAATGTTTCTTAAGGGGGGGGGCACCTACCCTAAAAATACCCCCCTCCCCCCCCAAAAAAAATTGATTTTTTTTTTAAGGTATTCTGGTGCAGTAACATGTACCCTTCAAGCTACAACAGTTTTTTTTTTTTTATTAACCGAGACCTTTTATGGCTGAAAACATTTTTGGGGGGTTTAGGTAGCATAAGGTTATAAGCATCACATTTCAAACTTGATTTTCTCAGATAGTGAATATCGCTTGCGGTCAATCGCTAAAAACTTAGAATTGACATAATGGCTTGAATTTTTTTTACACAAGTTCCCAGGTGTGGAGACTATAAAGTGGACTAAAATCATATTTCTACACACTTCCGGTGTAGTTTTCAAAAAAAAAATCACAAAATTTGGGCTGTGTAAGTTTACACTATATGTAAATTGTGATTCTATTACAAAATATTAAAAAAATGTAGTAGCAAAATTATCTTAGCCCACATGATAGTGTTATGCATTCAGATGATTTAGAGCCCAATCTCATTCATCTGCACCAATTTTTGCTGACGTTATCAAAGTAGTTCTACAAAAGTGTAATAAAATTTACCAAAATGTACCGATACGGTTCTCCCCAAAAAATTGACCAAATCAAAATTTAAAATATACTCTATATACGTATTTCAACATACTTTAACGTAAAAAAAAATTGACTCGGGCAATTATACTAAAAGAAAAAAAAATTCCTAAGTTGCGGCTCATTTTAGGGTAGGGTGTCCCCTTAAACGAATTCAGTCCAGCAATAAATTTCGATAGGCATTGATAAGTATTTACGACAAATTTGTGAGATTTCCTTAAAATCAGACAATTTTACGAATCGCGTAACAAAGTTGGAGTCCTGTAACCCCCATCACAGCCTCTTCCCCAAGATCCTGATCACTGTAATGACTCACACGTCAATCTTTAGACCACACAGCATCCACGCACACTCACACCAATGGAATTCGAGGAAGCAGCTCCCCCGCTTGGGGGCTTTGCTGCTAAACACGTGCATGGCAGTCGCCCCCCCACCCCCTCCCCAACCCGGCCATCAGCGATAAATTTTCTTCCAACCAGCTGTACATCATTATAGATGGAATTGGTTTATACTGCTCTACAATTATCGTTGCGGGTGATTACAAGGTACGGAGGTCTCAATGATACAAACTTTGCATACGCAAATTCAACACCTGGCCGACGATGGTAGAAAGAAAAAAACGCGGCGTTTTCACACGTTTTTTGGACTATCTTTAGAAGGGCGTCCTATACTTTAATGCTTAAAGTGGAAAATATTCGAGATGTCTTACAAAGGACAATTAAACTATAGTCAAATGAATAAAAAACAAATGATTATTATTGAACGAGTGAGGTCAAATACACGACGATATTTTGTGTGCGTCCCAGTCTGTATGCGTTTGGCTGTTTGGGACATAACATTTGGTTGAAATTTCATGACAAGAGAGCTTAGGGAACGTTCACTATTCATCAACGGGGGTGTGCTGGTGGATTGTCTCATCAATATAAAAAAAATCATAACCCCCCTCCCCTTTGGCATTAGAAAACCCCCGCCCCCCCCCACAAACACACACATAAAATTGTATTAAATTTATTTATTTCACGAAATGATTACGAAACGTACTAGGCCTACTTTAATCGTTGTGGAATGTGCTGAGCTAAATAAATTTATTACATTAACATTCTACAAGCTGCTGTGCACCTACTCTATCACAGTTTTTTTTCCTGACCCCCCACCACCACCACCGTGCTTAGCCGATAGCACCTTTAACAATTTTTTAGGCCCCTCCCTCTTCACATAAAAATGTTCATGACCACCCCTCATTTTTGCCCCCCCCCCCCCACCTCCCGTTCAGTTCATAAATAATGAACGGTCCCTTTAGATGCACATAAAATGAGAAATTCCCACCTCCAAATTTCAGAGATAGAGATGAGCACCCGGGGGGGGGGGGGGGGGGGAGGGGACACAAGGCAGAAATCAATTAAGTAATAATGTATTGCAGCATCTCAAGCTCTGAGAAATACTTGCGATCATCAGAGCTCAATTCTAGTTCTAGTGCAGTAGGCCTAACTCCAATAAACTCTTAAAAGCATGGACGAGAATAATGCTCCACTCAAAAAAAAAAATCCATAAACCAGTGAAACTAGTTGAAGTACAAAAAAGTGATGTGTTGCCCCTCACAAATTTTTAAGCGGTGCCTGGTTCTCCATATTAAGACACCAGCGTAACTTAAACTTTGTTAGTGCAGCATCTTACATACGGTAAGTTTCTTTTAGTTTTCTTACACGGCCTAGGATGAAAAAAAGTTTGGTTGTTGTACGTAACCCCGCTGACCCGACTTATTCCTACCGACCTGAACTTTGTTCACCTTTTTTTGCCAATTTTGTGTTGGTATATCCAGGTAGGAGAGCCACATTCAACTTTAGCTATCAACTTATAGCAATACAAAAAACAAAAGCTAACAGAAACGGAACTTACTAAAAACAGGGTTCAGAAAAGACCACACACAAAAAATTCAAGTACTTTTTTTCAAAACCGATATAATTTTTCATTGATTTTTCCAAGACCAATACAATTTTTTCATGGATTTTTATTAAACAACAAACCTGCCAAATATTTTATTCGTAGGCTTGAATAAAAAATTTCTTTTTTTGTTGATGTTATAGATTAGGTTAGTTGCCTTGGCTCGAATTTCATCAGGTACGTTATTTTTTTTCCTTCGGATTTTTCATCCGCTTTTTCCTCAGCACCCCCCACCCCCCTCACCAAGATTCCTTCTAATAGCCTAGTAAATAACAGATGGAAATAAAAACGTGTGGAGGGAGGAAATTTTAACTCGGCAACACTTTACGGCAAACATGCAAATTTATATAAAACAAATTGCAAGTGCGTCTTTATCTTGCGCACGTACGTGCAAACGTTTCTTTTCACCTGTATGGGAGCAGCGATGAGGCCTTGGACAGAAAGCTGATGCTGGCTGATTGTTTGGTCACTATGGTAACCAAAGATTAACCGTGTATTGATGGGAAGCCAAAACAAGCCTAATGTAACTATCAGTAGGCCTACTAAATGGAGTTCTGTCATGCTCGTGTTATGTGATGGGAGACCAAAGATTCGATTGTAATGACACCTTGGATGGCCAACGCATATAGTTTTACCTGATAAAATACCTTAAGTTTGTATTGTCTGTGTTAAAGATGCGTGATTGGCTGGTGGCTGCCGTTCACTGGCTTTCCATTGGATAACTGCCATTACAAAATTATGAAGGTATATTCTCGGAAGAAATATCCAGGCCTACTTTGGTATACGACCACAATAGAGACGAGTGCCCTTCACGCTTTAATCCGGCTAGTCAAGGATAATGGAAATCAGTTCTGGTCCAGACACTTCCGTTAGCAAACTAGGCCTACTTTCGTTAGCAAAGTAACCAGCATGGTTTGTAGCGGGTTTGAGAGAGAAAAAAGTAGGAAAATAAGACATTTTTGCAGATAAAAAATACGGAAAGTTGAGTAAAGATTTTTTTGATAGAACGCAGTGAAAGTAAGGATTTTTTAATGATGCTGACACTAGGACTTGAAAATAAGTTTTCTGTAGCGTCGTTTGTATAGCAGATTACGGGAAGCGAATTTATATTTAAATGCCAACAATAAGTTATAAAGACAAATATCAAGGCACACATTAGTGAACCGCCCACTAAGTGTCATTGTTAAGACCTCAGCAAAAAAAAAGAACCATCTTCTACTTTGAATGTTCGAAATCAATCGATAGCAAATGTAACGCTAAAATTCTAAAACAAAAATACATTCAGTACGGTATTTTGAGAATTTTTGATAGGCCTAATAGTCCGAGTGGTGTTATTTTCGGTCTCTCCTATCTTCTTCAGGCTTTCTTTCTTGCACTTGCATCTGTTTTACATTGTCACGAGTGCTAGTGTTTTTGAAGATGTGTGGAAGCCGTCGCAGACTGTAGCGTTGAGCAGATGACACGCGATAAGTACAGTAGGCAACGGTTTCCACACATTTTCAAAAACACTAGCACTCGTGGCAATGTAAAACAGAAGCACGTGCACGAAAGGACGCCTGAAGCAGTTAGGAGAGACCGAAAATAACACCACTCGGACAATTAGGCCTATCGAAAATTCGCAAAATACCGTACTGAATGTATTATTGTTGCATTGGTGGCCACTGGTTTCGGTACATTAGCTGAAAGCTATGGATTCACGGTTTTCACGAATTTGATCTGACGATGGTGAGGTAAATAAATATGATTTCAAGTAGCCTAGAATTTGTTGTAATAGGCAGTCTTTACATCAAATACATCTACTTCAAGGTGAAAATTTGGTTGATTTTCTGATCGAAGGCCACGGTCGCCGCGCAGTTCGAATGTAAACAAACAGACTGATGTGATTCAAAGCAGCAGAAAAACCTCAAAATAAAGCCTGAAGAAAACAGTTGGGAGACGCATTTCATTATCCTCCAGGCAAACTGTCAAATATTTGCGATAATAGAGATTGATTTTCTTCTAGTTGTGAGATTGTGCATCTTTATTTTGATGGTATGATTTTCTGTTACCGAAGTAAGAACTGATAAAATTTTGTACTGCTCAGATAAAATAATTTATGCGACTGATCTGGCCAACGAACAACCGTTACCTAATCCAACTGAATATTAGTTCAAAGGTTAAACTTTCAGTAGCAGCACTGGTCAAGTTTTTGATATAACGCGCGATATAATTTTTTTAGTTTTGAATACCGAAAATCGGTCGACTCAGCATTTCTACTTTGGTTCAAGTTCATGACTTATACTCACAGTTCGATCACGCAAAACCAAAAGTCAAAGATCTTCAAAGGTTTTCCCCTTGAAACTTGCGAATTTTCGACATCCTTTACTGGTTGTTTCGTCAGGCAGTTAAGCCACCGGCACCCACAC
>JAHWFP010251180.1:72595-85702 GCA_023313725.1 Lithobius niger
AGGGGAAAACCTTTGAAGATCTTTGACTTTTGGTTTTGCGTGATCAAACTGTAAGTATAAGGCGTGACATAATAGTCGGTGGCATTAGCTTGTTGGTTGTGTGTTGGCGGGTGATACCTCTGCTTGCCAAGGTGATCACATTTTCGTCAGTACGTGGGTTAGGCTTGGTACGCTATATAGAAAACTTGGTGGCTAGCCATTTTTACTTTGGTATCACTACTTTGATTAGCTCGAACTTGGCGGGTTCTTTCACCCTTGTGGGTTTTGCTTCCAATTAACGACAATAATTAAAAAATAATAATTTAGAGCGACTAAATTATGTGTTTCCTTGTATACTGACTTTACATTTAGGATGGTTGGATTAAAGAATTTGTCTATGCAAGTGTGCAATTTCAGCCTGTAAACACAGTTTTAAGAAAAAATTGTAACCAAGCAGTACCTATTTTTTTTTTCGCAGGTGATGAACTCAAAAAGAAGTCACTAAAAAATACAGGAAGTCAGAAATCTAAATACGCACAAAAAACTACTAACATCTCTAGGCCTATAACTCGACAACCCCTGTGCCAGAACCACGCATGAAACAGGGTTACAATAAATCAAGTTTATTACCCAAAAAAGCAGCCTACTGAATTTAAATTTGTGTTTAATGTCAACCTGACCTGTAATTCCTGACTAAACACACAATTTTACAACATTAGATTTTACAACATTACCTGGTGGATGCAAGTGCAGGTAGAGCTGCCATCTACTTTTTTCAGAACACAGTTAGGATTAGCAGGAAACAAAGAGGGAGACAGGGTGCGTAATTGGGTAGGTATTCTATGGATAAACACACGTTTTCCATTCAGGCTGGAGAATGGAACAGTTTCTATCCCTGGATACCTCTTTAATTAAAATTTACACTATACGCCAACTCTTAAATTAATCGGTAAGCTTTAGCTTAGAGCGAACAACAATAACTCCAGCGACAATTAACAACAATCACAAAAACACACCTCATATTCACGGAAGCCAAAGCAAACAGTGAAGCATAGCTTTAGCAACAATGCTGGTGAGGTAACTATATTCACACGTACTTTACTTGACGTTGGTTTCGTTTCTGCTTTCATCTGCTCTTACTGCTACTTCTACTTTACGCAATATTAAAATGGTTGACGATTGTCACCAGCGACCAAACGCATGGATCGCTCAAGACAAAGGAAGGAAGGAAAAGGAAAGGGTAAGGTTGACAGTTGATTGACTCTCAAGCTCCGATGATTTAAATGAAGAAATTTATTGCAGTGTATTGTGTTAACCTTGTCTTTCGGCAACGAAGCCACTGAACCACATGGCGTACACTGAAAAGTAAAAACCAAAGCAAAAGTGATAAGACTTGAAATTTGAACATCGTCCACTCGTTGTCACTAACAACCAAGCGCAAGAGTCGTTCAAGAAAAAGAAGGGAAGGAAAAGGGACAAGTGAGGAGGGAGGGAGAGGTGGAAAAGGGGAAATCCACTAGATGTCACTAGCAACCAACGCATGGATCAGAGCACGGATGAGATCCGAAGTCGTCAACTATAGCTGTCTTCCCCGCAATTTTGAGTACGGAGCTGATGACTGAACAATACAGCTCGAATGCTGACACGTTAACGCCACTGCTGAAAAGATGATTACTAAAATCAGTAATATTCCTTAAAGATGGCACCAAGAGATTAATTTAATCTTTACAGCAACGACTCCTCCAACCAGGACACTGTCCTTGATAGATCTTGCAGGTGCTCTTCCTAATGCTGCGACAATCTACGAGCCAACTTCATCCGAAAGGCCATCTACATTGAGGAATTCAAGGACAACACCCAAGTGTGAGGCTTTAGGACTAGAGGCTGCTGGTGCACGATTGATCCTCTCTTCTGTGTGAGTAGGAGTGGGCCTTCTAGAATCCTCAGAAAGTCCACAAGAACTTCCAATAGTGGAGCAAACCACGGAGATGTCGGCCAGTATGGGACGATGAAAATGAACATTCTCATTGTCTTGGCTATCTTTTAGACGATCAAGGGAAGGAAGATGAAGGGTGAAAACGATATGCAAACATGCTGAGCCACATAATTGACAGGCGACCATTCCCTAAGCATTTTGGTTTCGAAACGCGGAGATAAAGTGTGGCAATTTCCCATGTTCCCTCATTAAACGGGGCATCCAAGAAGACGAACATCTGTGCAGGCTCCAGTTATGACTTGGACTTGCTTATCTCGAATCCCAAAGACGTCAGTAGATCTATCGTCTCGTTGAGTTCTTGAAATACGCCAAATGGCGAGGTAAGCATGAGTTCTTTCCCTTCGGAGTGGAGAAGGGAAATAATCGGCTTCGTTATGGCAGTAAAAACCACTGGCGCCACGCAAAGGCCAAAGAGGAGAGCTGCCCAGCAAGAAGCGAAAAAAAAATTAACACCATCTGCTGTAGCAGAACATGGAAGTACGGTAGGTGTCTTTTTAAGTTCAAAGCCACAAGATGTTTTCCTTCTGGATGGAGTTCCATATTGTGGAATGCTCATCACATGGGCATCTGATGAAGGTGTTCAAAAAATTCAGGTTGAATACTAAACGGTGTCGTGTGTTTTTTGGCGCAAGGAAAATTGCTGTAGAATCCGATTGTGTTGGGATTCAGACATTTGTCCATGGCTTCTTTGAAGTCACTTCCTCCTTCGATAGCTTCTCTTGTGCTTCGTACTTCCACGGTGGATTTGGTAGTCTTTAAAAAACTGGTTTGTATCCCTGCGAAGCCAGGGTCAAGATTCACGAGTTGTCCATGATCTTGCACCAAGTCTTTACGTAGTGTCTAGGGTTGCCACCAACTGTTTGATGAGGATTTTCATGAATAGAGGCCGGGACAAATTTGTCAATCGTTCTTTTGGTACCTTCGTTTAGGAGCGGGTGACGTGCTCCTTCTTCTGGGGTTGTTCTCATTTCAAGCAGTGTCTTGGGTTCACTGAGGCACAGATCCATTTTTCTTGTTCTTTCTTCGGCCAAGATTCCAAAATGGCTGGTCCTGTCGACAAGTGTCCCATTTTGAAGACGAAGGTTGTGTCTTGGGTTTCTGAGATGAAGCGGGTTGAATGTGCGTCTCTTTGCATTCAACGCTGAGAGATGGTGCGATCTTTAGTACCTCCACGGAACAAGGTGTTTGCTTCATGAAATGGAAGTGTCCTTAAATCTTGCATTTGACATTCACGAGAGACGAAAATGACAACAGAACGGCATGCCGACGATGTTACACTGAGTTGACGGCACCTGCTGTCTGCCAGTGGGGACCGATGGGAACATTTGTACTGCGAGCCAGAAGCGAAATTCTTGGACAGTTGCAAGACGAACTGCTGCATTTGCCAAGAATGTTTTCATTAATCAAGAACGAAAGAGGTTCGAAGGCAATCAGGTACGGCCCTAGTTCTAACCAATCAGTGCAAGTCCTCTACCGAATATTCCGATCTTTTCCGAAGCAACATTTGTGCATAGTGCCCAATGGCCATGTCTAAGCAAACCAACGTGGTGAAGCAGAGAGCTATTGACGAAGCCCGCTGAGGAAGTTGCTTCTGCGTTGCTCGAGACTTTTTTCTGTCATCGAAGTTAGCTTTGAATCGAAGGCCACTGGGTCTTAATACATGTGGAACGAGGTCTTCCATCGATAATGTAAGTTGAGCCCCTCTTCGAAAAACAGAGACATTTTATTCTTTTTGTATCTGCCATTTATAATTTGTAGTTGAACAAAACCGAACGGTGCACACACTATGCAGGTGTCGGGATGACTGGAGGATCCGTTTCTTTCCTTGCAATCCGAAGGGCAATGGACGACTCACAACTTGCAAAGGCTTAGTTGTAAAGCTCTAAGGGGGCAAAGATTCTTCATGAGCATGTTCCAAGATCGTGCGAAGGCACCAAGAAGTAGGTGGCAAACGTGATCCGTTATCTCTCAGCGACGAAGGTTGGAGGAATGCTACTCCTCCTCCTCTTCTTTTTAAAGAAACCCTGAGGTACTTTGGATTTCGAAGGCTTCTTGACTCGAGTTGGCTTCCTCTTCAGTGTGAAGGCATTTCAGACTGAGCCGAAATCGATTTCTTTGGTGATGAAATTTCCATTTGTCTCCTCTTCCTTGTAGACCTCAGATTGTTACAGGACGATGGTGATCCGTGTGACGTATTCAGATCTCTCAACGATGTTGTGTGAATACGAACACGGCCTTTCCTTGGTAGATGTAGCAGCAATGGCGGAATCCCAACGAGTAAGTTTGTTAAGTAGACACAGCATTGAAGCAGTTGACTAAGCCTCCGTTCGCTGCAAAGGCTCTATTGGCAAGGACGAAGTGTTTTGGCAAGCTTTATTACAAATCTTGTTATTGTTATAGCTCCACTCCTCCAAAATCCAACGCAATTCATAGTTTAAACTAATTTCTAACCACACAAACCTTTGTAACTACAGGAATGGAGGCGATTGCATGCCAAACGCAGCAAAAACACTTATCTTCCGTCCAGGAGAGCCTACTTCCGGTGTGGATCATACCTGGACAGAAATGATGCCAATTTCACACCAACTTCGGAAAATGACGTTACAAACACATAGGGAGTTCCTGACTGTAAACCACACTTGATGAAAAGTTGATTTCGTTAAACGTACAAAGCTTTGTTAACTTTGCGCAGAAAAAGCAATGATTTAAGGGATGGGCTTTAACTTGGCTATTTCACGATATTGACCTTTAACAATTTCAGGGGGATGGATTTTTGCTTCGTCCAGGGTTTAAAATATGATTTAGGTAGTACGGTAGTAGTATATTTTTTTCTAATCTCATCTTAGCTCGAATTTCTCTGCAACGTTCGTCGTCGCTTTCTCCTACAAGAAATATCTTATTTGGTGATCTCTCTACAAAAAAGCATGTTATTCAGAAATTAAAAATAAAAGTACATTACCTGTCAACCAACGAGCGTGACGAACACGCATCTACAACAACATGAACGTCAAATCCGTTCTCTAGTAGTGACAGAGCTGTGTTCTGGATACACACATGAGCCTCTATTCCGCATAGAATTACAGATTTTGCGTCTGGATTGAGTGCCTTCATATGCTGCTGCACTTCAGGTGTAACCATGGAGAATTCCATTTTTTCGAAGGGCTTCAGGCCATACTGTTCAATTCCAAGTTCAGGAACAGTTCGTCCAAGACCTACAAACAAGCATATTGTAAGCCAAAATCAGCAACCATTGTCTTTAATGCAAGTAGGCATCCTGGACTCCAGATCAAATTGTCACTAAAAGTGTAAATGAAAATAATTATTTTTAATTTAAATAGTTCTAACTAAAGGGATAAGCCCACAATTAAAAGGTCCGTAGAAGAAGCATCCATACAAGCTACAGATTTTTGCCGTATATTACAAGGAGGGAAAAGTTTCATTTTTTTTTGACTTCAGTTGCGGTTTTATGTGCCCACAAAAGCGCTATTTCAGTTTCAGTCTTTGCCGCCCTCCCCTAAACCCGAGTTTTCTAGTTTATTTTTTTTTTTGTAACAGTACTGAGTAGTATTACTAGCTTCGAACCAGTTCCTCATTTCACTTTCAGCATTGTCACTGACCATGGGCCTGGCTGTGTCACCATTTTCCACTACGTTTTCCTTTTTTAATGACTACGAGCTTTGCTGTCATTTATTTGTAAAAATTTGATTCGTTTTTGCACTTTTTCCAAAATTCTTAGCTGCAGTTGACAGGCTAATTTTCGACGAACATTTCAATTTTGAAACACAATTCGTGTCTTCATCAAGCATTTTTGGTAGGCTAGATTGCCTCGGATTACATTGGACTGTTAATCTGTGGCATTGTTTTGATTTCACTGACTGATCTTTACAAGGCCCAGTGGTGGAATGAGGCCTGCTGGGATGAGTGTTCCACATCTTGCTTAGTCGTTGGGCCAGCTCTGGGCGGACAAGTTGGAGTACTTCGGGATATGAGGGCGGCTGGAGATTCACGAGTTGCACATGGTTTTCTTTGTGTATCTTTATTGAAATCGACTCAATAAACATATAAAGAAAACAATGTGCAGCTAATTTAGTATTTATGGCATAGCCTACAACACTTGTTTTAATGCCATAATCAGCAATGTTCAGGCTGCAGAGAATAACGTTAGATCCAAGTTTTTAGTTGTGACATGCCGATCACATGGATGCAGCTCGAGCTGGTACGGTCGTCAGATCTAAGAAGTGTTTGGTGCAATCCTCTCCAACGTCGGTCGCATTCGCCATTTGGCAAATGAAAATGAACCGTTGGTGACTTAAATTTAGCCCTACTTGCCAAAACAGCGACTAGCAATAGAGAATGACATTCAAATATGGATACCTCGCAAACCGTATAAGCATTTTGATCCGATCTATAAAGGCTATACAGTAGTTTTTTCGATAGTAATACTGGGTTAAAGAAAATCGTTCAGCCCCGGAATGTTTAAATCAGAAAAACCATGCATCTTGCTGGATGTTTGATATATGGAGAGTAGAAAATGCAAAATGGCAAGTGCTTTCCAAGGTCTACTGGCACATGGGTAGCCGTGAGCTCTACGGTTTCAGATTCGATAGGCGGTCCCGGCTGTACATCTCAGGTTTCTTAGGCTTTGTTTATGGACCGCGCGCAACGCCTAGAGACGACGCGTGGCGCGGCGTTTGAAAGGAATTTTGCTACTTACCCGCGTCCGCCTGTTTGTTTACGCCAAAAGCTCACGCGGGAATGCACGAGCGAATCGTTCGTCCCGCGCGCGGTCCCCCGATCTGTTTGAGTTAGAAAAAAGCCGCACACCGCGTACGCGGGCCGCGAGATCCAGGTCTGTTGAGTTGCATTCTGGGATAGGAAAATGGCGGACCACGTACCGCCGCTTACGAGTGGCCACTTAGCGGCTTTCCTTGATGCAAAAGCCTGCACGTAATTTAATAACTGGCAACTATTTGTTCTAATATAACAACCACCAAGCTTCTCGTGCTGTTGTATTGTGTGGCTTGCGCCACATTGTCTGATTCGCGTACCGTCGTATATTGTCAAGTGAGCATCGCGTTTCCCTTTAAGCTTCCGCTCAAAACGGCCATAAACATAAACGCGATTTGGCGCTCGCGGGCCGCGGATGCAACAGCCAACACGCGGCTGGGCGAACTGTTTGTTTTTCTACACCGCGTAAGCTTTCGGCGTCCGCTTAGGCGTAGGGTTTTCTCCATGAACGCAGCCGTACAGACCCGGGTTCGATCCGGGTGAAGGGAAGTGCGTATGTACGGGTTTTCTCCGGTTGTTTCCCGCTCATTGCACGTGGGGCAAGGTAGCCTAATGGTTGGCACGACCATTTCATGTGCAAGAGGTCCTGGGTTTGATTCTGACCTCAGCCACCCCTGGCATTTTCGGGAAGAGAAGGGCCCTGTGATGCCTCGTGCTCATGTCGATTGTGGCATGTAAAAGATCCTGGGAATTTCAGATTGGAATTACCTCGCAAAATTGTCCCTCTCTCCTTCTGGTGCCATGGCTTCAGCTGGGAGCGCGGCAAACTTACAGCTCATTGCACGAGGGTTTCCTCCGGGTACTCCGGTTTTCTCCCTCCTGCGGCAGAAAGCGACTAAGATGATGGTGGTTCCTTCCACACTAACAGCAGCCGCTTGGGCCTTCAAAAGCTCTAAGTACTGGCCGACACCTGCAACATTACCATGGTTCTTCCATATGTAAAATAGTATGGAAACTAACCTAATATTTCCACGATATTTTTATTACAGTTTTCTACTATACTTCCAGTGCATTTTAATACGTATTTTTAATGATCTTCCCGTCGAATCTAAAAATTCAATGCAGAGCCACCAGCACAATTTTTCAGTTATATAATATGCCTGTCAAATGAAAATGTAAGTTTAAAATAAATTTTGTAAAGAAAAGAAATGTGCCTGAGCCATTAGTTATTTTTTCTTTAACAACAACTGTAGTATACTTAGGCCTATATTCGAGACATTAAATATTTTTGGCAAACTTTACACCAAGTAGCCTACCAGAAATAAAAGCCACTCTTTGGCTTTGTGTAGCTAAGAAGCGCTGAATCTGTTTATCCCAAGCAGCCCCGACGTTTTCCGGAGCACGATGTATACCCGGAACCAGAATTGTCCGCCATTTCAGAGAGAGATCGCGCAATGACTGGTAGCAAAGTAAAACTTGTAAAACTAATATTTTTTTCTTTTACAAAACAATTAGAAGAAATTTATTTTAATTCCAGGAGAACACCATTAGTTTAGCAGAGTTTAAAAGTCTAGTATTTTCCAGTATCAAAAGTAAATTTGAAGTGTACTCCTGTATTTTCCAGCATAGAAATTTTTTCCAAGTATCTTCCAGTATACGTACGAACCCTGTGACAAAGGGACAAATGCCACTGGATAACGTTCAAGAGGGTAGGTTTGGTGAAAGCGCCGACGCACCATCGGAGATTTTTTTTTTAAACAATGGTCCACACGTTAAGTAAAAACCCACATGCGCGTTCTTCAGAACAACTCGGGACTTTTAGCGGCTTTAAAAGAACACCCTACGTTAAGGTTCCGTAAAGAGTTTCAACTTCAGTTCTGTGACTTCAAATTTTCTTAGAAAGCTGAAGAATGCGGAGTCAGTTCCACACAGGACAACCGCCCAAACACTCCTAATCCTAATAGAAACCAGTACGTTGTTCAAAGATGTGTCTAACGGGTAACGAAAATCACTAGGAGCCAGCTCCACACACGAGAGTCCCATCCAAGTCCTTCTTTTGTGCCGAGGTTGTGACCTGAAGTGTGGGGAGGTCACAACAGTGGAGATAAAAATTTCACCGCAAAAAATCCATCCCGTGTGCTAACGAGTAACTCGTGGTGCTGGTTTCGTCAGTGGAACTACACCCAACGACAAACACTTAAAAGCAGAACCACAAACTGTAGCTGTAAATTTAAATACAGGAGCACAGTAAAATACTTTACTTTGCAGAATTTGAACATAAAGAGTTATTGATGTACTGTACCTTAACACCACCAATCTGCTCATTACTGGACTTTTACAGGTAATAACACAGGCCTATCGTTTATTTTATGCCAGGATCACTACACCAGGGCTAACAGCCATCCAAACATTAGGCTACATCCAAAGCTAGAACCCATTAACAAGCCTGCTGTAGATTTAATGCCATAATCACTACACCAGTTCAAACAGTGCAATGAACTTTAGGCTTTTTAAAAAAGGCCTAACTATCATTTAATACATTATGTTGTTTCATCTACTGCGGATTTTCAGGTGTAGAAAGACGTCGTGTTTTGTACCAAGGGTAAACACGGTGTGGTCAGAATTTGACGGAAAAGTATGATTAGCGCTGCGTACAATTAGAACGGCTTCTCCTGCACACACAAAGACAGACCACGTAAAATCCACAAATCATAACACAATATCAAAGTACAGTAATGACAAGAGCTAAGGCCTAAAAAAAAAATACCTTTGGTTCCTGTAACCAGACCATGCTTAACTTTTTTTTAGATTTCAGTGATTCTAAAACCTTTTTTGTTCATATTCGTCCGTTTTTTCATGCGTATTCGTATTAAATCACAAAGGGAAAACAAATCGGTACCGCAGGGAAAGGCTTTTTTTTAGGTTTACACATAATGCACAAATTTAGTGTAAAAAAAAGTAAAATAAATAAAAATTATTCCGACCTACCGACCCTATTTTCTTCCGTGATGTTACAGGAACCAAGACATTTCTTTTTTTTAGGCCTAAACTCAAAATACCTGTAGGCTCAAGTTCGCAACGTTAGTTTGGACATGCGTAAATATTGCAAAGGGATTCAATTTCCTACTTTTCCCCACATGAGAAACGGGATTGCTACATTCACTTTGGCCGATGTAAATGTTGCAAAAGCCATTTCTAGCAAGATGCTCGAAATTTGTTAGAAGGTATGTCCTTTTAAAGGAATACTAAACCCTCCAACAATTATTTTTTTTATCGATAGTTTCAAAACTGGAATTAACGTTTTACAGTCATCCGACGTCAATAGGTGTCATTGTTTAAGCCGTACGAATTTTTAAACCACCTGATTTAAGCAGACGATGCACAAGCTCTGAAGAAAATCCCGTTTGAGCGAAGCGTCGTGGCGCCAAGACTTGTAAGGCGCCTTCCAGCTGTCTGTGTGACCTGCGCGTGCGCCAAAAACAAAACGGCATCGCCTAGGACATCGTTTCCGGTTAGCTCGTTCGCCGCTAAAACATCGTGCTGTCGTGCATAGCGAAGGAGTGTAAAGTTCGTCAAACCACAAAATAGGTTTGTTCAGCTTACCGAATGCCGAAAAAGATGCCACCCGGCTGAGGAAGTGGTTGGATGTTACTGGAAACAGTGGCGTTACAGGTTCAAACTGATAAAGCTGCAACGAATTAACAGCGTCAGCGTTGTTGGTAGCCATGTTTGTTTACACGCAGAGACTAGGTCGCGCGCTGTGCACGATGGGAAGGGATGCGCTCCCCATTTCCCTTAAATGTTTTGACATCACGCTGCGTCACGAAACCTCGATAGTCGCGAGCTATCGTAGTGTTACGTTTGGTTGGGTGTCTTAAAAAACACAGTTATTTTAATTTATTACGGCGCAAGTAAGAAGGCAAGCGACATTTTATGAGTTTTGAAGGGGTTTTTAGGGTCTTGGCTATCATTAAAAAAATTGGTAAAGTCAGGGTTTAGTATTCTTTTAAATAACACAAATGCGTGTCTAATCATTCTAGGACATAAGTTTTGAACAATCACGTTGTAACGGAGAAGGTCTCTTTATTCCATCCTTCCAAAGGCATTCGGTGCCTGTGCAATTATTTCAAAATTCAAAAGTTTGTTTATTTAGCCCCAATTGTCCCTCCCCAACTGTGCAAGAAGAAATACCGTGAATAGTGTGAAAAAAATGTTTGCCGATGCAGGGTAGCAGCGAGTGAGGTGATTGGGGTAAAAAAGTGCAAGTAACTTTGGTGAGGCCTTTGCCCCAAAAATGATATGAGAAAGGTTGTTCAGCAGATCAGTTGAGGTACAGTATTCTAGCACAATGAGGTACAGGTAATGGTCAGAGAGGGGCCCCTGGTCTTTCATTAGCATGTAGGGTAAAAAGGGTCAGGCTTGGTTGCCAGGGAACCTTTTGGGAATCGTTGCATTACCGTACATGAGGCCCATGTTTAAAAATAAGTAGGAAAGCATGAACGGAAACTTAAAAAAAATGTCTTATGCAACACATGCAACCCTTGATGAACTACTCTTTCGAGAAGGACCGTTACTCACATCTAGCAGAAATCCCGAACGTGTTCTGCCTGCCCCAACGGCACCACAACACCAGTTTGAATTTGACAGGCCGACATGATTAAAAGCGCGAGTGACGAGAACGAAACAGGAGAAGCATTTGACGAGTTTCACTTTCACGTTGTGAGTCCATGTTTACATTTCGTGTCCGAATATGCGCAGGGTGATTTTAGACACGTGGTGCTGGTGCAGCTGTAAATGTCTAATAGCAGTTTTTGGATCGCACCATTTACTTTGTCACTGCGTAAGTGACTCATCCTTCTCGAAAAGATAGTTCATCCAAGGTGCAAAGTTTGCGTGAAAAATTGCATCGCTTAAGTTACAGGCAAACGTTATTCCTTAAAAATAAGCTCCCCCCCCCCCCCCCATGCTGGGGAACCCCTCGCCGATGGGCGTTATTTTCTAATCTTGCTACCGAGAAATCTTGTTTACGGAGAAATGACGAAAAATACGAGTAGTGCAAGCCAAAAAAAAACGCATACAAAAAACCCCACCAAAACACACAATACTAACAAGGGGGAAACTGACCTGCTAAAACGAATATCGGGATTTTCAATTTTAAACACTATCAGCTACGCTATATTTTGTTTGATTGCTTTTGTTCCTAGCTTCTTACAAACTGTAGCTCTTTCTAATTTAAGCGGAACCAACATTTCATTCCTGCATCATTTTTCACTAACACAAGCTCCGAAAGCGCACAAGTGTACGCTAAAACACCCCGGAGCCTGCCAATGGAAGGGATGCTGTACAAATCCTTGATTTCGTCAAAACAAACTATAATTTTGTTACGACTTTATTTTTAAATTTTGATATACTATTCCTGTTTGGAATTCTAAGATCTTTAGCGTGCAAACCGTTCTATTTGTTTTATCCAAAACATATATGCATGAGCACAATCACACCCGAAACACGCAAAGAATATCATACTGTGGACAATACAACAGCTTCTCAAATTCGTCATCATTGTTATCCCATAATGCTTAGCGCATCCGAGTGCTTAATCGCGGACTTAAGACGTTGCCTTGTGCCGACTGGTTATCTGCACGATCCAACAAAACACTTTAATAAATCAGATTAACGTACTTAATGAAACTTTTCATTAAATAGCCATGCTTATTATGGAATAACGCTTTAGTGTTGTCCCACATTTTATTCTTTACAACCAAAACCAATCAGCGTGAGGCAACTTCTTGAGCTTGTGACCAAACAGCACGATGCGCGCTAAGATAACAATGATGGGGGCTGTTGTATTAATAGCATTTCGACATCCTTTGAGTGATTCGGGTGTGTTTGTGCTCTTACATGTATCAGGTCCTACCTAAACCGCCACACATGTACAAAAAAAACGTCCGCTGCGATAGTTTGGTGCTGCCAAAGCACATCACACTCGATAGAGCTATAATAGAGCATTCCAAAGGCAAAACGAGAGTTAAACAGTCCAACAAACTACCTCAATCCTTGCTTGCATTCATTTTTTTTACGAAGCAAGTGTTCCTTTATGCAAACTTATTTTTTTTTAACTTTCGTTCAAAACATGGCCGTTCAACGGAAGTGACGTTATCTTGAACGCAATTAGGGCTTGTGGGAGCTAAGTAAACGCAGCAGCCCGCAAATGAGGTCGATTTTTATGGAGGCACAGTTATCGACCGATTCTGGATGGATTGTCGACTGACTCTGGATGGAGCCATCAGCCACGATGAAAGGGTAAACGGGACGGAAAGCCAATGGGCTCGAAATTGGTTAACTAAATACAGATGCAAACCTATTTACGTTGCCTTTTGGACTTATATGTCAAACTGCCTGAGCAA